>CAUYPK010125264.1:0-15529 GCA_963574355.1 Loris lydekkerianus | reverse complement strand
ATTTCTCTGATGATTAAGGAGGATGAGCATTTTTTCATGTCTGTAGGCCGTGTGCCTGTCTTCCTCAGAGAAGTTTCTCTTCAAGTCCCTTGTCCAGCCTGAGAGGGATCATTTGTTCTTTTCTTGCTAATACGTTTGAGTTCTTTGTGGATTCTAGTTATTAAACCTTTGTCAGAGACATAACCTGCAAATATCTTCTCCCATTCTGAGGGCTATCTACTTGCATTACTTACTGTGTTCTTGGCTGTGCAGAAGCTTTTTAGTTTGATCAGGTCCATGTACACCATGGAATATTATACAGCTTTAAAGAAAGATGGAGACTTTACCTCTTTCGTGTTTACATGGATGAAGCTGGAACATATTCTTCTTAGTAAAGTATCTCAAGAATGGAAGAAAAAGTATCCAATGTACTCGGCCCTACTATGAAACTAATTTATAGCTTTCATATGAAAGCTATAACCCAGATGTAATCTAAGAATATGGGAAAGGGGGAGAGAGAGGGGAGGAGAGGGTGGAGGATGGGCCAAGGGAGGGTGATTGGTGGGATCACACCTACAGTGCATCTTACAAGGGTACATGTGAAACTCACTAAATGTAGAATATAAATGTCTTAACACAATAACTGAGAAAATGCCAGGAAGGCTATGTTAACTACTGTGATGAAAATGTGTCAAATGGTCTATAAAACCAGTGTATGGTGCCCCATGATCGCATTAATGTATACAGTTATGATTTAATAATAAATAAACAAACAGAAGGTGGCACGCTTTGTGCATTTGGTACGGAGGCCCAATAAATAATAATGCTAAGTTTGTAACATGTATGATTACTAGTCTCTGTGAAGCCTCAACATTTTTGTCCCCTTTACTCTCCCTTGGTCTCCCACTCCCATCTTAGCTTCTGATGTATTTGAAATACATACATATATATATATATAATAATTATAAACACAAAATATTATATGTGTATGTAATTTTTTTGTTGACCTTACTCTCTTAATCAACAACATTTTTAAGATATAACAATTTTCTAATTGCTGCATGGCATTTCAATATACATCCCTCTTTTATTTCCCATTCCTTTAATAATAAACACCTAAGCTGACCCTAACTTTTCAATACTACAAAAAAGGTTGCAACAATCTTCCTTGAGCATCTCACTTCATAGAAAGGTGCCATACATTCTGTGAGATACACTGCAAGTGGGTCTGTGGCATTAGAGTGTATGGTGTATTTCACTTCAGTAAGTACTATCTGATTGTTGATTTTCTGAATAGCTTCACCATTCAACATACATCTCGCTGCCTCTCTACAATTTTGCAAACCATTACCATTGTACTATTGTCTAATTTTTTCTAACATGAGTTTTTATTTTCACTGTGTATTGCTCTGCTGTCTCCTTCATTGGAGTGTATCTTCATATACTTTTTGCCTTGGTAAGCTTCATTTTTTGCAAATTGCTCATCCGTATTTTTGTTCAGCTTTGTGCTGGGTATTGGTGTTTTCCTGAAGGAGTTCTATGTACATTCTACAAATGTCTATTATTGGTTGCAGAGATAATAACTTCTCCAATTAGTAACTTCTTTGGCGAGTACTTCACTTAATATAAATTTTTAATTTTTGTAAAGTCATGCCTTTGGTTTGTAATTTCTAAAGTTAAAAAGTTCTCTCTTCACACCTAAGACACACACATTCTTATATTTTTGTCATTGTACCCATTTGGCATGGGTACAATATACAAATGGTGAGGAAGTTTTTTAATGATGCCTATTAAACCAGGAGTCGGCAAACTTTTCCTATAAAGTGAAAGACAGGAAATACTTGAGGCATTTGGGATAAATGATTTTTGTCCTGTTCTTCAACTCCATTGTGGTAGCACCAACATAGCCACATAAGCAAATGAAAGTGATGTGGCTGTCCTTCAACAAAGGGCTATTTGCCAAATAAGTTGGCAGGCTGAATTTGGTCAGTGGAATGTACATACCGACTCCAGCAACACTCTCTTTACCCGTTTGACTTGCGAAGTCCTATATATTCATTAATCGAGTTCCCCTATTCATGCAGGGTTTTTGTACTCCCACCTGTATGCATCTTTTCCACGCCATGCCCTCCTCATCTACTATACATCCACTTCTACCTACTTCATCTGACTTGGCTTAAGCATCACTTCCTCAAGAGGCCCTTCTATCTAGTATAAAATCTTTTGTTATATATCTTTAAGAAGCCATGTTCCATTACTTTGAATCACTTAGTTCCATATGTATTCAAAACTATCAAATTGTCTATGTGATAATTTCATGTCTTTTTGCCAAACTAATCCCCTGTAGTTAATTCCCTGAGAGCAGGTGCCACATCAGTTGCAGTTCATCATTTTATTTGCAGTGTCTATTATAGTGCCTGCCCAACAAGGCTCACTCAATAGACATGTGTTGAAAGAATGAGTGTCAGAAAAGATTCTGAGAAAACTGGGTCAATTTTGTGACTAATTCAGGTCTCAAATAATTTCAGCTGCACGTTTGAGGTTATTCTGAGGTTTTCATAGGTTGCTGATAATAAAATCTTATTCTCTCCCCTTAACACTTTTGATTCTTTGGTGTTACCATACCTCCGACAATTTAATCTCCTTTCTCACTTTCTATTACAGAAGAGCTAGGTCTGCTTTTTTAAAAATCAAACAGATATGTTCAAAATCCTACCTATGTGGGTTTTTTCAAGAACAGGGTGTCATATGGATTGGGACATGAGACAAAAACATTATTCATCATAATTTTACATGATATTGGAGAATTTTAAGTTTTAGAGTGAGTGTGTAAATGTATTTTACATTTTAAAATTCAGAGAAGGATTTTTTTTTAGTGATGATGGTTGAATAATTCTTGAAATATTTTCCTTCAGGTACCACAGACATGATGCCTAATTTTTCAAGTAAGGAAGTGTTAATTGTCAGGTGTTTATGTCTGTAGATAGGAGATGGAATGTGACCTGGAAAACCACTACCAAACTAAGATTAAAAAAGAAAAATCAGAAATCAACATAACATCCAATAATGCCAGATGCTCTCCGTGTTAACGAGTTTTTCATGAAAACTCTGAATCATGTTTCTGTTAATAAGCTAATGTGGCCTGTCAAATTATACTGCTGTTTCCTCTCTTCTCTTTAAGCTTTTCATAAATACGGCCTAGGTATTTTATGTTTGCTTGTTCTGGTGTTTTTTTTTTTTTTTTTCTTATTGTACATAACTTTATCCATCAATAATATAATGTGCTGTAGGAAGTTTAATATGCTATCATAAACAGAACAGAAAAGTAGTTCTGAATACTTTGGTGCCCTCTCGCCTTGCTGTGCTGCTGCCCAACCAGACTGATTACTTGCCCTTCCAGAAGAAGCTAATACACGGATACAGCAGGTATTACAGAGAGAGAGTTTAATTCCACAGAGCACCAGTCAGGGATATGGGAGGAATTTCTCAAATCTGCCTCTGTGAATTTGGGAGACACGATTTCTAAAGACAGTTTGGTGGGCAAATGATTGGATCTGATAATTGGCTGGGTTCGGCGCACAACCATAGGGATGTGGAAATTGTCTTCTTTGCTGGCCAAGTTCCTGGTGGGGGTCGCAAGACCAGTCGAGTCAGTTCCTTGATACGGGCCACTGGCCTGGGTGCATCAGTCTTTCTACCAGAGTGCGGGGCCTGGATGATATCTCAAAAACTAGCTTTAAGTTTCACATATAAAACTTAGAACCTATATACTCGAGTATAAGCCGAGTTTTTTCGGCACAAAATTTGTGCCGAAAAACCCGAACTCGGCACAAATTTTGGGCCGAAAAAAACTCGGCTTATACTCGAGTATATATGGTAAATGTAGAATGTAAATGTCTTGGCAGAGCAACTAAAAAAAACGCCAGGAAGGCTATGTAGACCGGTGTGATGAAAATGTATCAAACGGTTTATGAAACTAGTGTATGATGCCCCATGATCATATCGATATGCACAGCTATGATTTAATAATAAAAAAAAAACTAGCTTTAAGTTTCACAAGGGTGATGTTACCTGTGAAGAAAGTTAAGAATTTTTCTGACTATCCACTATATGTCAATTGTGGGCAGTAACTAATTATTATTATTTTTAGTTATACTATTCCTTTACAGAGTTTTAGAGCACTTAACCCCTTCTCGCCGGCACCACTGTATTAATTTGTAATGGTGATTTCATCTGGTTGTACTTCTTTTCTATTGACTAGTGAAAGTAGAGTGTGTTTAATGGCCATTTTCACTGGACATACTATTGAAGAGTATCTCTATGCCAATATTTCATACCCTTTCAGAGGGTGTCTAACATTCACCGAAGCCTCCGAGGAATGATATGGCTTAATAACTAAGACAGGATTATTTTAAAAATTAGACTAATGTACTTAAGAATATTGTTGCATAATATTTTGATCGATTGTTAGTTTGGGGTTTGGAAAGATAAGAGTGATATTTTTAAAAAACTGAATTAGTTAAGAGTTTCAAAACAGACAATAATGAAGAATACGAAACACTTTGAGAAGCAGCAAATGTACTTTAAGGTTTTTACAATGAATCTGATGCTAATATATTTAAGAAATTGCAGCAATAGAAATAATTGAATAGTGGTAAATAGTCATACACACTTTAATATGACACTATTAGCTGAAAACAAAACAAAAACAATGAAAGTTAACTTTGTTATTTTTCTTTCTTTTGTATAGGAAATAGCTACTTTCTAATAACTTATAAAGTGTGTTTCATTACTTGGAGATACAAAGATGATTAACAGATGCAGTCTGTCCTCAAGATACTTGCCATCTAATGGGTAAACTAATTAAGAGATAAAATACAAATATCCTAGTCATTATACTTTTATAGATACAAAATATATAAATAGAAGGTAAATTGGACTTCATTTAGCTAAATACAATGAAAAGAAAATGATATCTCACCCCTCATCTATACTATTACTTTTATAAATTTTAATTATTTTAAATTATTTTCTAGATCTTCTGTATGTGGATTCTAAAATAGAGACCATCACATTTATTTCTGCTCACCTATTTACTTCCAATTAATTGCCCAAGACTTCATGACTATTATACAAAATTCCTGATGCATCAAAAGCTTGACAACTGCAGCTATAAGGACTCTTTCTTGCGTTGGAAGTCATAGGAATTTATGTTTGGTAATTATTTTAAGCCCCAACTCACTTCTCCCAGTATGTGGTTATTTTGATATGTGAGAGGAAAGCAGGGCAACCTTGTGGTTCCTATGTAATAAGAGCCCCTGGCATTACATATATAAAAAATAGAAAAACTCTGAAAAATGGAGTAATGGCATTCTTATGGGTCAGTTACAGCTCATCCGTATTTATCACATGATATTCACGAGAATGTCGACCAAACAGCTTTTGTAGTAAAGAAGCAGGAAATGCAAAACCATTCTGTCAGTCTTGCCACTTGTTATAATCTAAGTAGCTACAACTTGCCTGCAGAAGAACCTCTGTAAATTGACCGTCCAAGGGACTGTAACAAACTAGCCAACATACAGAGGTGCTCAATGTAAGGAACTAGGCATTCCTACATGTGGTGCATGTCCAGTGTATGAAAATTAGGTCAACTGAAGAAGGTCAGTCAACGTAGACAGATGGTCAACTACGGTTTCTACTGTATTTTAAAATCCATAGCATTTCATTATCCCTGCTACTCAGTCCAAAGAGAGTAAATATCCCTATAGGCAAAAGTGAACCCATTACCTTTTGTAGTTTTCTATTTTCTTGAAGTTATATTTTCTATCACTGAGCCACCAGAATAGCACTAAAAATAATAATACAGAGAAATGAATTTAATCATTGTGTGTAAATCACAACATTTTTTTCTGACATTAGGGACTAAACAAGTGAAGATTGAGCAGTTTGGAACTGACAGCAGTACTGTGAAATTACAAAGTAGCCTTGATAATTATCCTCTTCATTATTTTTTAATATATATCAAGATAAATATAGCATTTCTTTTCACGTTTAATGGCACGCAGTTTATAGGAAGATGAGAAGAGGGGTATGTGTCACACAGTGTTATAGTTAGAGACAGTGACAAAGAGAGGCTATGGCATTAATGATGTGGAAGCATCAATCTGAAATTGACATTGATTATATTATCACTCTATACAAACTGTATGCACACAGTTAAAACAAGATGCACCCTCTTTACAAAGCTGTAACCACTGACAACTTTCATTAAGAACAAAAACATGAGTCTAATGTAATTAGAGTGCACAAAATGATTTACTTCTTGCCACAATTGTATCAATTGTCAAACAGTTGAGGTTCACACACATTCATAATGTAGTTTATTATTGTTTGAAAATATACTTACTAGTTAGTAAGCCTTTGGAATCCTGCAGTAGTCTAGATCCTTACTGTGTTATCTTTAGATTTTCAATTCCTCCAAGTTGATTTAAATTTAACGTACGTCATGAATTTATTCTTTATTTTTTTTATTTTTACATATACATGTGGTTTATAAGGTTTCCATTTTTTGCCTTCACAAAATTAAAGAGGCTTAAAATTTAATAACAATAACAATGTTTAAGATAAGGACTAGAAACAAAAACCTCGTAAAGAATGAACAAACATAAATACATTCAGAAAAGAAATCAGAGAATTGCTGCATTGAAATGTTAAGCAATAATAATAATAATGCAAAGAAAGTAACATTCAAACAAGAGTATGTCTATTATAGAATGCTTTGACTCTGAGATTCAGTATGGAGTCATCAGTTAACTTCTTCTTGTTATTTTTTAAGTCTCAAAAAATAGACAACTAATATTTATAAATAAAAATAAAAGATAATTTCAAATAAAAGATCATGCCAAATCTTGTAGACAATAGAAAAAGAAGAAATACTTCAAAATCATTCTACTTGATCTGGATACACCTGATATTAAAATTGGAAAGAATATGTTATTATAAAGGGGAAATTACAAATGTATTTCACTTATAAATGAGGATGCAATATCCCAAACAACATATTAACAAGCTGAATTAAAAATTAATGTTTAAGTAATGTACTTTGTCAAAATTAAATCCAATTTATTTTTTCTTCTCATTATTAATAGAAATTACATTTTCATAATGAAATCCTTCCTGCCTTTTTTCTTAAATATAAAGAATAAATATTGAACATCTGGAGATAAAATGGCATATGGCTATGTTTACAAAGTCTATTGGCTGAAATCTCGACCCAACTTCCCTCTGAATTTTGTTGACCTGCCTTTCACCTCAAGGGGACCTAAAGCTAAAACAGCCAGAGAACAGTGTAAGTGACCTGCATCTCTTCTGAACTTGAATTAGATTCAGTGATTCATAGGTAGAATGATTCAAAGGTAGATTGGATTGAATACAAATGTTAGGTTGTATCTCCTTTCCCAGTGGGACAGAAAAGTCTTTCATCCACATCACAAGTTTGTGTTGAGTGTTTTTCTAGATGTTTAAGATACATTGAATGAAAATTATAGTTTTTGCACATGACCTAATTGGTGGGAAAAAGACCAAAGTTTAAGGAAGAAGGAATTCTGTGCTCTTCCTCTATCTGGAGATTTGTGGAAGAGAAGAAAAGAAACAGAACTTTCCTCCTTATCTTCATACACAGACATTTGAGAATAAAGCCTCTTTCCTAACTTCTGTTTAATTACAGAAAGAGGTTTGTCAGAGGAACAGATAACTTCAGAGATTACCAGCAATAATCAACAGCAACGTTCCCTTCTGAGCAAGGGTTCTCTGAGCAAACGACCCAATTCTGGAGGGCTGGTGTCAACAACAAACCCCTGGATACACTTTCTGTTACTGTGGGCCCACCACTGAGCCAGGGGAGCCACAGACTATTTTTCATACCAGTAAAAAATTTAGGAGAGTTGGGCAGCACTTGTGGCTCAAAGGAGTAGGGCGCCGGCCCTATATGCCGGAGGTGGCAGGTTCAAACCCAGCCCCAACCAAAAACTGCAAAAAATAAAATAAAATAAAATAAAAATGTAGGAGGGTTCTACTTATCCTGGTGAGACTTTTTCCAGATAGAGTAAGTGGAATACAAGAGGGGATAAACTACAGTGCCATGTGCCTGGAGCAGAAATTGGGCCAGAGAGAAAACTTCAGGAAATAAATGGTTGGTGTTACCACCACTTTCTCAAATCCAGAGCAGGAACTATAGGTGTCAAGTTTCCCGGCCTGGAGCTTCCTCCCCATTCAGTCGCATATCATTGGTGTGTAAAGAACACCCATGTTTACCAATCCTGCAGCTGTAATAGAGGAAAGATTTAACAATATTTCACTTTCAATTGAAGCGTTAATAGGATGCATCTTGGACACAGACTTGTTCAACAACCTCTGAGCAGTGTATATCAGGACTTGTTCATTGGGCTGACAGGAGAAGGGCATAAAGAAGTATGAGAAGAGAGAGGTGTGTGCGGTTGTGTTCACATCTACGTTTTGACGGTAACCACTGATGTATGTGTATCCCTTTTGCTATATAATAAGAATGTATGTAATGTAATTAAATGGAAACAGACCTTCTTGGTAATATCTTAATGGTATAGATCTGATAATTAATTATCTTAGAAATATTACATTTAGTGCACTCTGCTGTTTTAGATTTCATTTTTAATTGAGCGTTAAGGAAATGCAATATTTTAAACGGAATGCTGCCAATACTTTGATCTGAGGCTTGTTGCCACTGTTGAAATTTTGCCACTATGACATTGTCATCCCAAGAAAGGCAAGGTGACTTTTTTTTCCTAACAGACCGAGTTGGTGTGGTGTGTTCTTAGTTATCAAAATACTCATAGAGGTTTGAAATTTCGGATTGGTTAATATCCATGATGTGGGAAACAGCGTGGTGCACCCTGTGCGAGCTCCATCCCAGAAGCAGGAGGCTGTGTGTGCACTCAGGACCCAGCGGGACGTGTCAGATGACAAACCGCTGGTAAGTGCCCATGGCTTTGTTCTATGCCTTTGGTGTTTTTCACGTTCCTGTATTGCACATATTAACTTAAAAAAATAAAGGTTATTGTAATAAATAAAAAAGAATTTTTGCACATTAAAAACTACCAAAATACCAAAAGAACAAGAAAGAAGAGCATGAAGAGGAGGGAAAATGAGAGAGGAAGAAAGAAATACCAAGATGACTGTAATCTATCTGCTTACAATTGGAGACTACTGTATTTCATTAATTCAAACTTTTACATTTTTATAAGTTAAAATGTTAAGGAAAAATTTACTGCTAGAAGTGCACACGTGTTTTAGATGTTGTTGTTATTAACACTTTGAGTACATATTTACTTTGGCAAACTAATTTCAGTAGTTGCTTTAGTCCAACATCCTGCTTTGATTAAATGTCTTTTGTGGGCATCCCTGGGTAAAATAAAGGAGAGCTGAGTGCAATCTATTCAATTTTACTTTTTTAAACTTTATACTGAATTCCTATGGCTACTGCCTAACTCTTTTCACTTCTCTGAGCTCAATTTTCTTTTCTGCAGGCCTTTGGAATCAATAGAGATTCAGTTACCATTCATTTCTGGGATTTTTAAGGCTACAGCAAATTTCAAATTTGTCTAAGCCTGAGGTTCCCAGATTTCAGTAATGACCAATATAATTTTAGCACTGCTGTTATGGAAATGAAGATGACATTTTACATCAAGTAGAAATTCAAGTAGGTAGAATCCCAAGAAATTTTTTGTCAACTGTCATGCATTTAATGATTTTTATCTTAATGCGAGACCACATGTACAGTGAAACTGCAAAAGGCACAAGGTTTTCCCATGAAAACACCATTTTCCAGGAGATGCCATAATCCAGGAGATGATTTCATAGGTCCTACATGGGAGCATTTTCCAGAAAAGCCATATATTGTTAAACAGTTAAGGACAAACATAACCTTTTAAAATTTTGGTTTAATTGGGTCTTCATTTTAATACATTTTTTTTTGTCTGTTTTTTTTTTTTTTTATTGTTGCAATTAACAAAAGTTAATTTGATTTGCTGCTGTTCATTGACAATCTACTCAGATGCCTCTACGACTTCCTTTTGTCAGTAGCATATACACACTGCTAAGGTGTCAGGTTCCGCTGGTTCATATTATTTTGCTGGCGGATAGAAATGGTCTCTTTCTCTTTTCTTCTGACAGTCTGTTGTGAGAGGTCATTTCAATCTGCTCTACTTCTGAACAAAGTCTCTAAGATTGGTTTGGGGATACTGAATTTCTATTTTAGCTTCCCACCTGAATGACACCCAGCACTTTGTCATGTAGTTATGTCATGTCCTTTAAAGAAAGAAAAGAGCCAAGGAGGGGGTGGAGGAAGGGGGGAGGGGAGAGAGAGGCCTTCCTTGGAGCACTGTCATTCTGCATGGAAATGGTGCCAATTTATTAGCATGGTCAGCATGAGGCTTCTTAATCAAGCTACTAATATTGTCACTAATAATCATCTCTGTTCACTTCCAAGTAACCATCCTGCTCTCCCTCTTTCTCCACAGCTTTGCATTTCTTTAGTGAGGCATTGCAGCCATGCTGTTTCTTGAGCTTAAAAAGCTAGTGGTGCATCAGACACATTTCTAGTTTATAGTTCTATGCTACAGAAGACACTGTTTGCAGATATTACATAAAAAATGTAAACCCTAGAGTGACCCCTGGAGTTATAATGTTTCAGTTAAGGGCAATCCAATGTTCCTGACATTTGTAATTCTTGTTCTTTCCTAATGCGTGGTGTGACACATTGCTTCTATTTGTCATCTTGTTTTTAGTACAGTCACATTTTTCACCCTCTTCTTACACTTCACAATCTGATTAGTGGCGAGTTGAAGTGGCTGGTGGGTCGTGACTTAAGAGCATTAAACTGATTTTGTTTCTGGCACCTGTCTCCTCTTGTCTGTCCTGCCACGGGAGATCTCTCCAAGCTCTTCCTGAGAGAGACCATCAGAAAACATAGAAGCAGGAAGAAATAGGAAGTCTGTTGATTAAACGACAAGGTTTTGTCATTTCATCACTGATACACGCTAATTTGTGTCCTATTTTATGACTAGGTGCTTAGCCTGCGTTGCCATCTCTTACTCCTAATCTTATATCAGAAATTTACCACAAGATACAAAATATGTGGTTTTTTTTTTTCACACTATCTTTAGCACGGCTTTTGATTATGCAGCTCTTATCCAACTACAATTTTTATTCCCCCTTTAAAACATGAGTCTGGATTCAATGCCTCTTTGGTCTTCTCTGTAGTTTTAACTGTTAACTTGGAGTGAGGACAGATAGCTTGAGTCTCAGAAGAATGTTATTATAGCTTCATTATCAAGGGGAGTGTTTGATAATTGTGGTAGCATGGTTTTATTCTGGTCCTAAACTCAGATAAAAGTTGCTGAAGAAGCTCGGAGCCTGTAGCACAGTGGTTACAGTGCCAGCTACATGCTCTGAGGCTGGTGGCTTTGAGTCCCACTCAGGCCAGCTGAACAATGACAACTACAAAGGAAAATAGCTGGGCGTCGTGGCAGGTGTCTGTAGTCCCAGCTACTCGAGAGGCTGAGGCAAGAGAATCGCTTAAGCCCAAGAGTTTAAGGTTTCTGTGAGTTGTGATGCCATGGCCCTGTACCAAGGGCTACATATTCAGTAAGTATAGTAGAACGCAGTTAATTCTCATTGCAGAAATGATTTATTTTCTTTTAGCAAATTCTTTTGTAATCATGAAATTTGAGTAAAGACAGCCATTCAGATATATCCATGTGCTGCAAAGCGGCATTTAGTCATTGACAGAGCAGGTGGAAGACCACTGTCTGCTAGGATTGCAACAGAGCTGAGACTCCCCTATCACCTAGGACGCTGTAGCAGTCATAATGTAGCACAACGCAAGACTCAGTTGTGTGTGGTGATACTGGTGCAAACAAGCCTGACTGCCTTGCCACTTGTAGAATGTGTAGTACATACAATTATGTACAGTATTTAACACTCGATATTCATCATAAATGGCCATGTGACTGGTTTATGTATTTACTATACTGTAATTTTTTTTTTTTTTTTTTTTGAGACAAAGTTTAACTCTGTTCCCTCACGACAGAGTGAAATGGTGTCATCATAGCTCAGCGCAACCTCAGACTCTGAGGCTGCAGGGATCCTGCTGCCTCAGCCTTCCAAGTAGCTGGACTACAGGCACACACTACAATGTCCAGCTAGTTTTTTTTTCTTTTAATTTTTTGTGGAGACGGGGTCTCACACTTCTTTTATTATTTTAGAATGCAGTTCTTCTACATATATCCAGATGGTGCCAAAAAATATATACATATTTTGAGAAAGAAAAAAAAAGTTTTAAAATGGTAATACTCAGTAAATACCAGTAACAAAAGATGAGTACAAGTCACGTTTGAGCCCCTCTTGCAATTCCAGAAGGCAAACATGATTTGAGTTAATTGCTAAACGCCTCCAGGCAAGTCCTTAGAGCCATATTCCAGGAGTAGGTGTGAGCAGAGGAGAGGACGGCTCTGGGCAGGTTTAGGACCTTCCACTGGGAAGAGATGTCGAGGTGAAAGGCAGAGACCAAGTCCATCCTGACCTCATGTAAGGCTATGTTAACATGTGCATGTCTTAGTTTTTAACAAGAAAATTAAACAGTAAAGGAAAAAAACTTTAAATATAAGAAAATATAAGAAAAAGCTTGTAGAATGTAGATATAAAGAAAAAATATTTGTGTACAACTATTCAATATGTTTGTGTTTTAAGCCATATTATTATACAAGAGTCAAAAATTTAGAAAGCATTAAAAGTTTACCAAGTAAAAGAGTTACAGTAATCAAAGTTTAATTCATTATTTATAAATTTAGTGTAGCCTAAGTAAACAGTGTTTATGCAATCTATGGTAGGACACAACGTCTTAAATTTTTACAGTCATTCACCACTCACTGACTCTCCCAGAGCTCCTTCTGGTCCTGCAAGCTCCACACCTGGTAAGGGCCCTTTACAAGTATACTATATATTTTTTTTACTTCATACAGCATTTTTACATTACTTTTTATGTTTATCATGTCTTACAATTATTTACCATATGTTATAATTGCCTGCTCTATTCAGTATAGAAACATGCTGTATAGGTTTTTAACCCAGGAATAACAGTTATGCCATATAAGCTGGGTGTGTAGCAGGCTTATCCCACCTAGGCTTCTAGCACGTTTACACAACGAGGACGTCTCAGAAGGTCCCCCTATTGTTAGTATATTAATGCATTAACCATGTATAACACGTGCACCTGTAATTTGGAAAATCACCAAAGTCACCAAACTTCTCAAGTAATATTTTCTCAAATCTTATACATTCTCTTCCTTAACTCTCAGGCAATGACATTTCTTATCCTCTTAAGAAAATACAAGCAATGGGAAATGAGTTTTCTTTCTTCTGCTTCCCTAGTCCATGAATAAAGACCCTGGTAATTATATTGGATTGTCTTGTTAAGGTCAGGTAATTATAACAAACTTGATTCCACATGCAACTTTAATTCAGCTTTTCTTGGTAACTTCACATATTCCCAGCTTCTTGGATATCTTTGGTGGGAAGAGGGGGTCCATTATTCTGTTTTGGACACTCATCTTCTGACTCCCAAGATTCTTATCCACACCATATGCAGTATACTTTTATCCTATCCCCAAATCCCCAACTGTCTCAACTTATTGCAGCATTGACTCAAGTGCAGAAATCTCTAAGTCTCATCAACCAAAAGGTCCCAAATATCATCCTCCAAGTCATCAAAATTAAGTACACAGGAGGCCTTGGGTATAATCCATCTTGAGCAATAATTCTTCTTCTGTGAACCTGTGAACATCAAGGAAAAACTAACCTTCTCCTAAATGCACCATGGGACAGACATAGGTTACCAGTCATATGCAGGCATCCTGGCCCCAAAGATGAGATAATGGAAGAAACCAAATGAGTAACCAGTTCTAAATAATTTTAAAATTCAGCCAGGTAACTTCATTTATATAATATAGATACAATAAGAAAATTTAAACATGCCTTTCTTTATTAAATTATCTGGAAGACATATTTAAAAGTGAGTCACTTGCATATAAAATAAATATGTCTACAGATCATATGTTCCACAGAGTGGTTAGGTTTGCAGACCATTTCAAAAACTTGATTTTACTCTTATGGCAGCAGAATTAAAGTGATAACAGCCTAAATTTTAAGTTCTGCTATAAGTAGACCATTATGTAGAATAAATAATAATGTTAATATTAATGATTGTTTCAAATAATTGTAAATTATCATTACAATTTTTCTACCAGTCAATTACCATTTTATAATGCCTTTGCATTGTATATGCAAAGCAAATTAATGAATATTCACTGGGAAATTTCTACTAACTCTTCTGAACACTTGTCCCTCCTTCTTATTTTTTCTCACATCCTCAGGTATCCAGTGCCCTTTCCCTAATTTGCCTTCTAGGGGGTGTTAGAAGCACTTTGTGTTGAAAAAAACTTGCATGGAAAATCTTAGCTGAGGAGCTATCAATATAGTGGGGGAGGAAATCATTCAATTCATTAATAGTTCTACATCCAGTAGTGTGCTTAGAAAGTCATCTCCAATCCAAGTTTATATAAATATTAAACTATACTTTAGTGTCATATTTTTGTGAGCTAATTTTAACTTTATATTTCTAATGCATGGGAGATTTATTTTACTATATGCTATAATAAACTATATTAATACTTTTTATTAAAAATTCTATTACTTTCCTATACTTGCCTCAGATAGTTTCTTTATTAAATTTTCAATATGAATCATTATGCAAGTACATAACAGTGTGAATAAGTGAGGTGTCCCAAAAGTTGCCCATGAAGTCACCATGAATAAGAAAAGTAAAACTATCTTTATTTACAAAATATTCTCTAGGGGTTGGTCACCTCTTTGTAAAATTTTATAATGAATGATTTTTAAATAAAGGTACATTTAGCTACAGTTTTCTCTCCCCCCCCCCATGTAGGGTAATTTTATGTGTGAGTTTTGAGACACTCTGTGTTGTTACATTGGTGCTTATGTCAATATCATACTGTTTTAATTACTCTATCTTTAGAATGTAAGTTCATTTTTTATACAGTGAAATATCCTTCTAAAAATGTTTTGCAATTCTCACATTTTTTCTATTGTACTTCAAAGAACCTAAGAAATCGTTTTGCAAAATTCTGAAGAAAAATTCCTTTGGTATATTGAACAATAGCACACTAAATTTTTTTTTTTTTTTTTTTTATTCTGAGAAAGACTTTATTTTTATTTATTTATTTATTTATTTATTTTATTGTGGAGAAGGGGTGGGGAAAGAAGGCAGGGGAAGAGGTGCGTGACAGGGTCAGGCCAGTGGCATGGTACCACGTTGGCTGTATCTAGGTAGAGGCAGTTTCAGGCCGGGCCTTGCTGAGTCATTGCTACGCGGAAGTAGCTCGATGGATCTACTTCTAGTCAGGCTCGGGAAGTTGCACTAGGCCTCAGGCACATGGCA
>CAUYPK010125262.1:0-20012 GCA_963574355.1 Loris lydekkerianus | reverse complement strand
GCCAGGGTAAATGACAACAAATAAACCAAATAAAAACAATTAATTTTTTGTTCAAACTACCATAACCTTTTATGGGTTATGTTTTTTTTTTTTTTTTTTTTTTTTTTTTTTTTTTAACAGTGGTACACTAAGTTGAGTTGTAGTTCTTCTTGCTAAATAAGAAGAGAGGGATGGAATCACCTAAAAGCTACTACTCAGATGGCTACTTACAAAGAAGACCAAGAGAGAGGCAAGGCTATGAAACGAAACCTATGCTCCCTTTCTCTATTTTCATTTTAAACATTATTGGCTAAACCTTATTAACCAAAACTAATTTATTTAGCTGTACAAATGTCAGTTCCTGGCACATAAGAGTTCCTATATAGAAAGTTGCATGACAGTTTGACAAAGAGAAAATATACGACTCAGCCAAAATATGCATATTATTGGTGGAGAAGTCCAGGCTTCAAACAAGCTAGATTAACATTCTGATTAATTCAACCATTCTATGATGCCTCACAATAGCTACCTGATAAAATTTGAAGTGAGTATTTCAACAAATTTCTCTTTTCTTTCTTTCTTTCTTTTTAGACAGAGTCTCACTTTGTTACCCTCAGTAGAGTGCTATAGCATCATAGCTCACAGCAACTTCAAACTCTTGGGCTTAAGTGATTCTCTTGCCTCAGGCTCCTGAGTAGCTTGGACTACAGGCACCCACCACAATGCCAGGTTATTTTTAGAGACGAGGTCTCGTTCTTGCTCAGGCTGGTCTCCAACCCCGTGAGCTCAAGCAATCTACCTGCCTTGGCCTCCCAGAGTGCTAGGATTACAGGTATGAACCACAGCGCCCAGCCCTATTTCTTTCTTAATCCGGAGTACTGTAACAGGGGGAATAGCCTAAAAAAACCAGCAAAAAATGTTTTCTGTCTCTTTAAAATTTTTCCAACTCTTTTTGGAAACTGACACTTGTATCCCTGCCTCAGGGGGTGGTCAGAGGAGGCAGGGGACTGTCTTTTGTTCTTTGTGAGGCTGGAGATGGGCAGCTGAACTATCTGTAGGCCTGGTGACAGCAGTGGATCTCGCCTGTGGGCAAAGGTGACCTCAGAGATGGAATGATTAGGATCATAACTGTAGTTGACTGGGTGTAGCCTAGAACCTAGGGACCTCCCTTTACAAGCCCTGTGTTTCTGCTTATGTACATGAATTTAGGACTTTGAGATGAGAGGTTCCCCTTTTCCCTCTTTTGCTGGCAAAGTAATAAACTCCTTTTTCCTTCTTCTCAACCACTTGTCTGTTCTGATGAAGCTTCATGGACAAGTGCCAAGCTTTCAGTAACAGATTTACAGTACCTTTTGCTCATTACAAAATCTCTTTGATTATTTTGGTGTATCATCGAAGACATTACATTATTGGTTTTAAAGAGCTCTTGAAATTATTTTTGCGTGTTTCCCTAATTTCTAGTTTGCTCACACCTGCAAACATTTCTGAGCTTCCAAGTTCCTCACTTGAGGAAATCTTTAAAAAATAATGAATATTGGGTGAGCTTTTTCTCACCCATGATCTTTTTAAGTAGTAGAATTTCATTTAATATTCCACGGTGCAAAACAATGTTATGATATTTCACCCTTTCATCTATAAATAGACCGTCACTGTAACAGAAGATGCTGAATTCAAATTCACAATTCAAATATGTATGTAGCTCTAGAAAGGAAACACTTCCCCAAGAGGGAAGATAGTAGACAAAACTTCACTAGGGCCCTACAATCATCTATATTGAGACCACTGAAGTTCCTTTAACAAAAGACTATTGGTTTTAGACTTATGAATGTATTTCCTGATAGAATCAGATTACTGACCTGCCCAGATAGAATTAGCCCACCCAGGAAGGATCCAGTACATGTCCCTGCCAGGAAATAGTGAATGGACCAATCCCTGCCTCTGACCCTTTTAAAATCCCCATCCACCATAGCCCACATGTGCATTTCTTCCGGGTCAGGAATTTCACTCCACCAGCACCCAGGTGGAATAAAAGCCACTTTGATCTCATAGAACCAGGACTTCGTTTTCCTTTCCTCTTGGAATAATCTTTCATCTTTGGATCCGGAACCTCTCATTTCCCTCCTATATTACTGTGTACCAAGTATTATATGTGATAAAAGCCTGGAGAGTCTCTTTTAAAATATGCTAAATACATCTAAAATAGACAAATTTTTGGTATTCCAGCCTTCACAATTTACATTAAAAGGCAAATCCATCTTAAATTCTATTCAAAGAGCTTAATAACTAACAACGTACTAAAATAATGCGACTACAAAACAATATAATTTGTAAAACTAGCTATATTTCACTATAAAGTGAAATAATAGAAAAAATTATTAACTCATAGTTTTTCCAATAAGGACTAAGACCTCTCTGCCTGCTTTCTCTTGCTAGCCCCCCAACCCCACCCCTGTGGATTTCTGTTTTCACAAACCTTTGAGAAATCTGACAGACCAAAAGTAAATGTAAATTCTTTCTCTTTACATTTCTCTAGCTCCTTTGTCTTTTAGAATTTGTTCCTTTTACCCTCAAGTAATTCCTGAGTGTCCCTGAGGAAAACTGGACACAGCATTCACATTCATAATACCTTGTAAATTTGGCTGCAATTATTGTTTTGTCCTCAAATTCAGCTACCTACTGGACCTCAAGTCAGGCATATCTTTCTTTCTTTGGGGTGCCACCCCATCTCCTGCCCCTTCCCCCCATCTTCTCTTCTCTTGCTCTTGGCTCTCTTCTTTCTCATCTCTCCTCCTCACTCTCTTCCCTCTCTCTAATATAAAATAAACTTACACTTTTATATCCCCATCTTGGCCTAGAGAAATTCTTTTCTGATCCTGCAGGTAGTATCTACTGAGCTTTTTCAAACCCATCAGTCATTATGTTTGCATTTTCTGTCTTTGACTTTTCACTGCATACCCACCTTCTGTCTTACTGAATTGGGGATTCTTCCTATTGCTCTTACTCAAAAATTTGTCCTGTCTTATTCGTCTCGGGAACAGAAGGACCAACAATCTAAAAGGGCATTTTCTGCATATGTCTTGTGATGCAGCATAACCTGGGTGGAATACTTAGATACTATATCCATGTTGATGATAATGTTTCAGCAGCTTAATAGCACATTAAAATTACAATGATATTTGTCAACTCCTAGAAATTGTGATGCTCACTAAGGAATACTTTATCAGTGACAAAAGACTCTTATTTTGCTCTTATCCTCATGATACACTTGGGAGATTTTCTTATAAGCCGAGTGAAAGAACTGCCAGACATCATCTCCTGGAAATGCCTGGAAGAGACATGAGCTAAGAGGAACATATCAAACCTTAAATGAGAGCTCTGCCAGCCTGCATCAAATCAACAACCCCCAACCTGGGCTCCTCACACTGACTCAGGAAGTTGGGTCTACTGGCAAATCATACACCATAATTAACCGTCCTTAATTCAGATGAACATTTTATGGACCCATAGGGTCCAGAGAGAAAATCGTTAGCCTCACTGACTAATTTTGAGTTAATCAGAAATAGTTCACTCAACAGAACACTAATAGGGCAGCCTTGATTAGAAGTATAGGGATATGATATTAATTGGCTTCTTCTAACAGTAATGAAGATGCAAAATGGCAAAGACCATCTGAAGCTCTAGAAAGGAAACACTTGAAAAGCACTTTTTGAAAGTAAATATGACAGGAATGCTTTTTAATTTTTTAACTCAGTCTACAAAATATTTTATGTTTCTTTTGTCGTTATTTTCCTGATTTTTCCCTTCAGCGGCAAAAACTTCTTTTGAAAAGAAGGGACTTAAACAAATACTGAAGCTAGGTGCTATCTAACCAAAACTTTTTAAAAATATTGAATATATGTATAAATTGTGCCTACACTTTATATCCATCTATGTATCTATTCTTGCAGAACACCAAATACACAGAATTTCTTGGGCAAAATCATTTGATACAAATATGAAGCAAAGACAAATCTTCCTGGCTGCTGTTTATTAGATGTGTCTTTGAAAAATTAAAAACAGAAGCTAAACAGCATCTGTTCCAGGCTTTGAATAAAAGCACAAGGAAAAATTACCTATTTAGTAAAAGTGTGCACTATATTTGACTTATTACAATAGAATATCAATTAACCTAATTACCCCAAGGATGGAGGGCTTGGTTTATTTCTTCTATGAATTAAAGTTTAAATCAAAATTCCCCTTACTCTAATTCTTATTTGATATGTTACTTGCTTACCTTAGGAAGTTGAGTATTAGAAACATAATTGAATCATTGATCATTTAGGATTTTCACTAGGTTCATTTGGAAGATCAATTTTCATGTTATAATACTATGAATACAATGAAGACCCCAGCCCTGGTTTGGGGGCTTTCTCTGTTTGCCACTAGCATGCAGCCCCCAGAATCCCAAAAAGAGAAAACCAAGCAGTAGTAGCAGCGGCAATTTAACAGAAAAGTTTAATTCTTTTAAGTATATAGAGCACACTTAAGTCTAAAAGCAGATAGAACACACCTAAGAAGGTGTGGGTCTCTTCCTCAAGAATAAGGAAAAAACCCTTACAAACTTTTTCCCTAATATTTAGTCCCCAATTCCTAGCTTTGCTTCACCTATTTCTAATGTTTATGTATTTCTTTTAGTTAGGGTCTTGATTAATTTGATTCCACACCATTGTTAACTACTTTTCCTTTGGAAAGCCTCCAAGATATTAATAGGGCATTGATTAATAATGGGATGCTGACTGACTTTTTCTTTAAAAAGTTTCTACTGACTGATCCCTCTGTGCTGGCCTTAGACGTTGAGCACTGTCTGAATTTCAAAACTTTCTAACCACAATCTCCGCTAATTCTGCTGTTACAGTATCCTAGCGTAGTCTATCTTCCTTAACCTGCTCATGTCTATGCTAAGGAACTGTTTCCTGTTTCAGCAATTGTCCATTTTCCTTTGCCTGAGAAAATAGCCCACTTTTTGTCTCAGCAATTGTCTGCTTTTTTTTTTTTTTTTTTTCTTTTTACCCTGTTCCCTAACATTACAACAAAGGTACGTACAGCAGGCTAGTTTAAATGAGTAGTAACTTTGCTCTGACCCTAGGATGATTAGGGAGGTTCCTGTTCTTATCTGGCTTGGGCTCTCTCTCTCTCCTTCCTTCTATTAACCAAATCTCAAAAATAAACTTGTTTTATTCTCTTTTCCTCTGGGTTTTTATTAACAGATTGTAAACAGCACTTTTATTTGAAAGTTTAAGTTTCTTTTAAATTAATAAAACATAGTAACATTGTAGTTCCTAAGGAAAAAATAACCTTTGTTTCAATATCTGTGTAAAAATAAGTTAATAAAAATAAGTTAAAATCTATTGTGCATTTGAAGGGAGCAATATTTCAACAGAGAGCAATTAGAAGATAGCTGGAAATTTAATAATTTATAAGATCCTTTTCAAGTATAACAACCAGCATCTAGGATCAAGTGTTAACCTCTCTCTTTTCACCTAAAAGAATTCATGATTTCTAGGGATTGATGAGGCAGGTTTTAATTTCTGTGTGTCCCGGAAGAATAAATGATCTAGTTCAGATTCAGTAATGTGGTGCTGAGCTAATATCCACCAGTCAACTAAAACACACACAGAAATTCTGAATAGAATATGAAGGAAAAGAAATCTATAATTATATCAGAATATTTAATTATCAGAAACTAACACATGCAAAATGAAAAAACAGATCGAATTTTTGAATGAAAAATTAAAACTTGATTTAAAATACAGAATCCTGCATCCAATAAATAGAGGCTTTAAATTGTTTCCAAAACAAATTGAACACTTGAAGATGAAAGAAGTCTAAGTCTTTAAGAAATCCCCCCAAATTATATACATATAGTAAAAACTAACACATGTACTCATAAGTAAGAATTAAGAGAAAATCAGGATGAAAACTAAATATATACAACAAAATGATAATGAAAATCCTCCATAGTAACAGTTATGAAAGGCAAGCAAAACAATACTGAGGTAAACTTATAGCTTTATATATTCTTATTTTAAATTTTAATATTCAAAAAGAGGAAAATTATGTAACAAAGAAAAAATAGAAAGGAAAGAAGGAAAGAATGAAATTAAGAGAACAAATCTATTAAAAATAGAAGAATAGGGAAAACAGAGAAACAGAGAAACCTGGTACTTTCAAAAAATTGAATGAAATGAATGAGCTCATAGCAAGCTGATAAAGAGAGACAAGAAAGAAGACTGAATTTTTTTAAATATTAAGAAAAAAGGGGATAAAACTATAGGTAGAATAGAGATTTTCAAAATAAGAGAGTCATATGAACAATATTATGCCAATACATTTTTAAACTTAGAACAAAATAATTTTCTAGACAAGCACATTACCACATTGGTTCATGAAGACACAGAAAACCTAATTTCATCAAAAATTATTTTAAAAAAATAAATTAGAAATTATTCCTCATCCCTAAGGTATCAGTTGCAGTTTGGCAGGAAAAGATAATATGCATTTTAAATAAGCACATGTAAAAATATAATAGGAAGTAAATATATTCAATTACTTTTATGAAGCTAATAAAGATATGATACCAAACCAGAATATTTTAGTACAATTTAAGAAAATTAGAAACAAATCTAACTTTTATAGATGCAAAAATGTAGATGACTTATTATGAACTGTATGTATTAAAGTTTGTAATGAACACATTGGATATATTTCCCCAATTCAAGAATGGTTCATGTTTAAAAATCTTCAACATGATTAAATATATAATGAGAGATTAAAGTAGAAAAGAATATGAAATGCAGAGAAAAACTATTCAATAATACTTAAAGCCATTTGTGGTAAATTTTGTCCATCTTACATAGTAAATATTATATTTAATATTAAAATTTTAGAAGTGTTAAGAAAACTATTTTTAATATTATCCTTAATACTTATCATTACAATGGAGGTCCTAGCCAATTCAGTTGCTCCAGAAGTAAGAGGTATTCACATTGGAAATAAAAAGGCAATATTATTTAGAATAGATAATATGATTGGCTACATGGACATTTAAGACACTTCAAACTCTTAACATCAGCAGCAAGTTTTATGTACATAAAATTAATCACAAAATCTATAGAATTCTTATAGTTAATAACAGAATAGAAAATATTAGAATAAATCTTGTATCCATGATAAGCTATATTTTAAAAAACAAGAAATAACTTTACCAAGCACAATAATGTTTCTAGGTGGCTTAAAATCTAATTCCGTGATATAAAATATGATATGGTTGAATGGAGACACATACTATGTTTTATAGTGGTAAAATTCAATATTGAAAACATGCCTTAGAGTAGTCTATAAATTCAATACAATTTCAACAAAATTCTGAGAATGTAGCAAGTTAGCTAAAATTCCCATGGAAGAGGAAAGAAGCCAAAACATTTTTTTGAAAAAATAAAAGAGTAAGTTCAGATTCTTCCCTCCCCTGCCATATATCAAGGCTGATTATATAAACATATATTAGTCAAAAATTTGTGACGAAGACAAATTGCTAGACAAAAGGCTAATGAAATAGAATAGAAGGCCTACACAAAGAAAAACGGATATTTCACATAGACAACTTTCAAAGAATTACATATGTAGAATATGCTTTCATATCTGCATAGAAATACAATCAAGTAACTATCATAAAAGAAGTTTACCAGTTGGACTGAAGTCCTGAACAAGAAAGAAAAGACGATAATGAAGAAAACATGATAATGAAGAATTAATCAAGATGCAAAATGCCAAATCCTATAAAGATAAAATTGTTAAATAACAAAAGAAGTCATAAAGAAAAAAAAAAAAAAAAAACCTCAGGAGATGGCATTTGAAATACATATAGCCAAAAAAAAAGTCTTTTCAAAAATATCTTTAAAAATTCTTAACATAAATAAGGAAAAAATTAAAAACTCAGAGAATTGAGCAGATAAATCATTAGAGAAATAAATCTGTATAACCAATTAATATATGAAAAGATGCTTAGCCTCACTATCAAAGGATCTCCAAATAAAACAAAAATAAGATATAACTTCCCAATTACCAGATGAGTAGTTACAAAGAATAATCAAATAATACTAAGCATCTAAGAATATGTGGAGAATAAAAACTCTCATACACTTCTGGGGAAAGTCTAAATTGGTACAACCCCTATATATGCCCAACTATATATGCCCATTAGCAATTAACAATTCTACTTCTGTGTATATACCTTATGTATGTTTAATCCACTTCAGAAAAGGCCAACTACAATCTATTGCAAAGAATGCACTTAAAGTTCCAAAGAAAAATGATAGGCTCCTATTAAAATAAATTACAAAATAGGGGTGGAAACAAGACATAATGGATAAGAACCAGCAAAATAGTCAATAGAAACAGATGTAAACATTTTTGAGATTGAAATTATTACACACAGAACATAGAATAGCAATGTCTAATGTTATTAAGAAAAAAAGAAGCTTAGAAATATGGGCAATATGCAAGACTATGAGGAAAAGTTAAGTAATCTGGAAAAGGTTCAAATAGAATTTTTTAAAATAAAAAGTAAAATAAGCAACAGACATGAATCAAAAGCAGATAAAATGTGTTGAATATAAATATTGGCCTAATTATAGCCATTATGGAAAACAGTATAGAAGTTCCTCCCAAAACTAAAACTACTACTATATGATCCATATATCTAAAAGAAAGGAAATTTTATATATTGAAGAGAGAGCCCCACTTCCATATTTATTATAGGACTATTCACCTTAGCCAAGACATGGAATCAACCTTAGTGTCCATCAACATATGAACAGGCAACAAACATGTGGTATACATACATAATGAACTATTACATATGTATTTAGCCATTAAAAATGAAATCCTGTCATTTGCAGTAACATGGATGGAACTGGAGGTCATTATGTTACATAAAATAAGCCTGACACAGAAAGACAAATGTTATATGTTCTCATATCTGTAGTTAAAAGAGTGGATTTCATGAAGATAGACTGTGAAGGGAAGAGGGAAGGAGAGGATGAAGAGAAGTTGGTTAATGGGTACAAAAATACAGTTAGATAGGAACAATATTTTCTAGTATTCAATAGCACAGTAGGGAAATTATAGTTAACAATAATTTATTGTATATTTTAAAATAGCTAGAAATGAAGATTTGTAATATCCCTAACACAAATAAAAAAGGGCACTGGGGCAATGCCTGTGACTCAAAGGAGTAGGGCACTGGCCCCATATACCAGAGGTGGTGGGTTCAAACCCTGCCCCGACCAAAAACTGTAAAAAAAAAACAAACAAACAAAGAAACAAAAAAAACCCACTGAAAGCCACTAAAAAAAATATTTGAGGTGATAGATATCCCAATTACCCTGATTTGATCATTACACATTATATGTAGCTACCATAATATCACATGTACACCCTAAATACTATATATCAATACACCCTAATTATTATATATCAATACATAACAAATAAATAATACTTAGATTTAAGCAAGTTGTACAATATGTGGTCTAAAAAGACCAAAGTTGGAAAATATGAGAGGTCAAAATATGTGAAAGAGAGTGAAAAGTTTGAATAAGAGATCTAATCAGTGATCTAGATGGGGATAGTAGAGAGCAGAAAAGAGAATATTCAAAAACAATACCTGAAAATTTTCAAAATATAGTTGAAAGAACACCAATTCATTAACCTAGAAAGCCTGATGAATCTCTATAGAATATGTAAAATTAAACATGCACCTAGATACATCATAGCAAAGCTGTGGAATGCTAAAAAGGTGTGTGTGTGGGGGGGGGGGTGGAGTGGGGGTGGGAGAGCTTAAAAGCAGCCAGAAAAAAAATGCAGGTAACCTACAAAACAAGAGTAATTAGACAGATGGCTACTAATTCAGGAGCTACAATATAAACTAGAAGACACTAGCATAATATTGTCAATATGCTAAGTAAAAGAAAACCATACCAAACACATGTATTACTATATTTCAGGAACAAAAAGGAAATGAAAAACTGAGAGTTTACTTCAAAAAGATGCTACCTAAAAGAGATTTCAAAGTGTACACTTCAGAGAAATGGAAATGTTCCCATATTCAAAGTCTAAGATTCAAGATGGTAGAGCTATAATATCCATTTTGTGTTTGTGTGGGGAAATAGGTAAAACCAGAATACCTGACAGAAATATACCTTTGGAAGGGTGAGCACATTAAACTTTTCTAAGGTCCTTGTATTGTTCAAAGGGTTAAAAATATGCATTACCTTTATATTTTGTTAACAAAGAATGTTGAAATATTTAGGGTAATGAGTAAAATAATGAACATTTACCTAGTCTCCAAAACACAAGGATAATGAAATGAAAAAAAAAAAGAAGAAGATATGAGATAAAAAAGCAACAGAAAAAAGTAGCCTAATTGTAAAGAACTTAATTTGCTTATGTAAATAAATGTATCAGTAATTGTAAATTGTTAAATGTTTCAATAAAGAACATAAGCACTGCCAGATGGTGGATTAAGACACATAAATTAATAAATCCTATTTTGTACTAATGACAAGAAACACACCTAAAACATAAAAGATATATGAAAAAAAAAAAAAAGACATATCAGGCAAATACTAAGTAAAAGAATGCTGGTTTCACTGTACTACAAAAGGTGGCAGGGAGGGACAATAGATCCTTCAGTAATGACAAAAGGATCAATTCACTAGATGATGTAACAATGTTTAACTTGTACACACCTAATCATGTAGTCTGCAAATAACTAAAGCAAAAATGACTAAACATCAAGGTTAATTGATAAATCCAGCATTATAGCAGATTATTTTAATACTACTCTTATCAGTAAATGATGGAAGAAGAAAAAAACAGGTTGTGAGGCCATTAGGAACTCTCATTTACTTTTGGTAGAAGTTTAAATTAGTACAAACATTCTAGAAAACAATTATCTGCATTATATGCACATACCTTGGGACTCAGCTGTTCCATGTTTGGGTATATGCCCTAGAGAAATTTTGGTACATATAACCAGGTGACATATACCAGTATGTTTACAGCTAAATTGCACACCATAGCAAAAAGCAGCGAGTAAACAAATGTACACAAGGAGTAGAATGGATAAATATATGATGGTATACATTGGAATAACATAGGGCAATGAATTAATTACTGCTACATATCAGCATGTGTACATCTCAAAAACACAATGGGTGCAAAGGAAGCAAATCAGAGAAGAATAAAATATTGTATAATCCCATTTACAAAAGTTTCAAAACCAAGCCAACAGAATAATATACATTTTAGGGATTTTATATATACCCAAATATAAAAGAGTATGTATGTATGTATATATACACACACACCCCCAAATATAAAACAACAAAGAAGAGCATGATACTTATAAGCCTCAAATTTGGCAAACCTGTGACCCTTGTTGGAAGTGATGGGAGAGAGGTGAATACAACAAGGGAAGCATTTAAGTTACCATAAAATTTTTTTTAACATTCATAATAAGTACAATGTTAATCATTATAATTATTATTCATTAAATTATATATATTTTAATACAAAATGTTTTATTAAACTATAGCATGTACAGAAATGTTCAAATAGTAACATAATGAATTTTTATACAGTGAACAAATCTTTACAGGTGTACGTATAATGTATAAAAATACATATAAATTTTATGCATTCTCTTAAGATATAATATAATAAAATGTTTTAAAAAGCAATGGTGTGCAAGGACATGGGCACCCATATAGGTAATTACAATAGGCATTGACTGAGAAAATTAATAATGCTTGAGAGATGGTTAAAACAAATTACAGACTAGTTAGGTTCTTTTCAGAAGGCCAATGATTCTGGAGAACAGTGAGAGTGGCCTCTCAATTCTGTTTTGCCTCCGTTATAATTCTAATAACTTTTATAATGAAATACAAGGAAAACAACCTAGAAAATTTTAACTTTTCTTGGTAGGAAGTAACATCAAAGTAGTCTCCATTCTAACAATGCAAAATGCTTAAATAACAGAAAGGTGATTTTTAATTTATCAAGATATCTAAGAGAATCATCAGAGAAAACATTATCATCAAAGTAACCTTTACCAATATCACACCTATTGTCTATGTGTGACTACCTCCTCAGTCTCTGGAGGTAAACATCTTTACAATAATAGTGAAGCCTTAACTAGATACTGGCACATGTGTGTGGGAAGAATGTGAACGGAGTAGACTAGGCCAGCTGTACTGCTGCAGCTTGGCTTCTCAGACCCCATCTTGCAGACCACTTTTCTAGTTTCAGCTAGTTTAAAAGTCCCATACTATAAGCAAGAAAAATTAGGAAGAAAAGTGAATAAAAATGTTTTGAAATCTGCTTAAGGACATTAGAGAGATCTGCTGAGGCAGAAGGAAATGTGGGGTAAATAACACACATGTAAAAGAAGCCTATTTAGAAAAGAAGTCCTACGGTTGGCACCACTTTTCCTCTTGAGACATTTTACAATTCTAAACTGAGAGAGACTGAGAAGATCTACTGTTACATCATGATGATGGGGACTCAAAAATCATAGTTCAAATCCCACCAAAACAAAAATGCTCTGTTAAATACCCAAGCTAATTTTTGTAACAAAATATTTTCTCAAAGTGCTAAAGAAAGATAATTGCCAACCTAGAAATTATTCTCCAGTCAGAATGGTTTTCACAGAAATTCAATGCAGATACATACAAAAGGAACTACAAAAGGAAGATCTTCAAAAAGAAGACAAATAATCCCAGAGGGAAGGATAGAGATATAATAAATAATAAAAAAATGGAAAGGGTAAATATATGGGTAAATCTAAATAAATCTGACTGAAAAACAATGGTAATTCTGTAGATAGCTTTAAATATAAACAGAATTAAAATTCACAACAAGAACATCTAAAAGCAGGAAAGGAGCAAAAGGAGTTAAAGTTTTTTAAGGTCCTTGTATTATTCAGGAAGCTATATAATTACTAATTTATATTAGAGTTTGAAAAGTTATGAAAGCAGGTTTTAATTCCTAGAGTAAATTGCAAAGCAAAGCTAGAAGAAGGCATACTAATAAAATAACTGAAGACAAAATGTGTAATATTAAAAATAATTAACTCAAAAGAAAACATGGAAGGAGAGAAAAGGGGCCTAGAACAATAATAGAAAGCAAATAATTAACTGAAAGGTTTGATACTAAATATATCAGTAATCACATGAAGTATATGTGTACTAAATACTCCAATTAAAGGAAAACAATCACGCTAAGTTACTTACAAGAGACGTGGTTTAAATTGAAGGATACAGATCGATTGAATGTAAGAGTAGGTAGGAACATTTTATACAAATATCAAAGAAAGATAAAATAATTTTGCTAATATAACTAGAGAAAAAGAACACAATTCATAATGATAAACTGTTTAATTTACCAGGAAGATAAAATAATTTTATATTTATATGCACTTCATCAAATAGGTAGATAGATATTTTTAAAAGCACTGACATAAATACAAGGAGCAATAATCAAATCTGCAATGATGGCAAGGAATTTAAACACCTCCATCACTAGCTGCTGGAAAAAACAAAAGCAATCAGAAAACATGAAAAATCAGAACATGTGTTCACAACTTAACATAATTGACACGAAGAGCATTCAGCACCCAACAACTATGGAATATGCATTCCTTTCAAGTGCAACACTAACCATATAATGGTGCATAAGGTAAGTTTCAACAAATTTCAAAGGACTGAAATGGCAGAGAGTCGAATCTCGGAAACCAGAAGAATTCAGCTAGTAATCAATAATAAGAAATATAACAAAAATTTCTCTTATGTTTGTAAATTAAGTAAAATAATTAAAAAAAAAAAAACATAAGACTCATGGAAGGAATTAAATGGATACTAGAAAATAGTTTGAAGTGAATGATAAGGAAAGCACTACATTTAAAACTTGAGTGATGCAGCTAAAGCCATGCTTACAGTAAAATACATAAAGACAATGTACAAAAGCCAAAATTGCAAATCAATGATATAACTATCCTATTTCCAGATATTATTAATAGAAAAAATAGGTAGCAGATTAAAGTAAAAGAAAGGAAATAATAAAAAGCAAAAATTATGAAATCAAAGCAAATATTCAATAAAGACGAACAGAGTCATAAGGTGGTCCTTTGAAAAGGCAAACAAAGGCATATTCAGGGCAGATACGCTTCTGACCACTCTGATAACTCTCTCCCATAACCCCCTGGCAAAATGAATGAAAAAAAGTATAAAGTCACAAATACTAAATGTAACAAATATCCAAGGGGATATGATTACAAAACTTTCAGATAACGAGAGGATTTTATGAACAAATTTATGGTAATAAACAGGGAGTCTACAATTAAAAACCTTCCTACCAAGAAAATTCTAGGCCCAGGTGAGCTGTTCAAAGGTGTAAAAAAGAAACATCATCAATGTAATAAAATTTATTTCAGAGAATAAGGAAAAGTTTTTTTTCAGCTCGTCTTGAGACAGCATCAACATCTGAGAAAGAATTTTCAAGAAAGAACAATTGTACAAAGTCTTTCTCATAAACATACAGAATTTAAATAAGATTTTGACACATCAGATTCTGTGATACATAAAATGAATTATATATCACAACCAAAACAACCAAATAGAATTTCTTCTATGAATCATTTTGGGGGGAGGGGACAAAATGGCTGACCAGAGATCCAGTTGCCAGACCATCTTAGAAAGAAGGAAAAGTTTTACATGTAAAAGTAAAAAAGAAAACTGACAATCTTAGAATGGGTATAATTGTGAGTATGCTCAGAATGGTATAAGAGATTCCATAGGAAGAAGTCATAGAGCAGAACAAGAAGTAAGATATCAGAAGACAACCTTGAAGAGTTTTGTAGCTCAGTGAGAAGGGTAGGGGGAGTAGTTTGCTTCTCCCTCCCTTGCATCTCTGACAGTGGGAGGGCTCCCAACTTCTTGAGAGACTTTCTGCCTACATGAGCCCAGAGGCTGTGCCACTAATGAGCTAGGAATCTCTTGTAGAAATCCCTTTTTCCTCCCCATGGGGCTTCAACTCCTCAGGTTTTACCCTGCTCATTTCTACAGATATTTCCCAACTTTGGCCCAGAACATAGGATCCATAGGGCTCCAGAGGGTCCCAGGTGATTTCTATGACTCTAGGGCCTGGACATTCAGGGCAGATACGTTTCTGACCACTCTGATAACTCTCTCCCATACAGACTCTTGTCTGCCTGTCTCTACCCTAACCTGTGGCTGCTGAGGGAGACAATTGTACCCTAAGACCAAGGGTTCCATGGAGTGTAGGACTCAGGCTTTTTATCTTGAAAAAGCAGTCTTGAGAGGAAAACTCATAGCCTTAAATGCCCACATTTAAAAGACAGAAAGATCAAAAATCAACAATCTAATGAATTGTCTTAAGTAACTGGAAAAGGAAGAAGAAACTAATCCCAAACCCATCAGAAAAAAGAAAGAACCAAGATCAGAGAAGAACTAAATGAATTCAAGAACAAAAGAACTATACAGAAGATCAATGAAGCAAAACAAGCCTCTAGCTAGATTAATCAGAAATAGAAGAGAAAGGAGTCTAATAATCTCAATTAAAAATGAAAAACATATCTCAGAATACTATAAAAATCTCTATGCTCGGGCAGTGCCTGTGGCTCAAAGGGTGCTGGCCCCATATGCCAGAGGTTGTGGGTTCTAACCCAGCCCTGGCCAAAAACGGCCAAAAAACAAAACAAAACAAAACAAAACAAAACAAAACACTCTATGCTCACAAACTTGAAAACATAGAGGAAGTAGACAAATTTTTGGAAAATTACAACCTCCCTAGGCATGAAGAGGTAGAACTCCACAACAGACCAATATCAAGCACCAAAACTGAAGCAGCAATAACATGTCTTCCAACAAAAAAGGCCCCAGACCAGATGGTTTCACACTCAAATTTTATCCAACCTACATAGAAGAGCTCATACCTATACTGCAGAAATTATTCCTTAACATTGACATGAAAGAAATATTCCCTAACTTATTCTATGAAGCCAATATCAGCTTGATACCAAAGTCAGGAAAGGACAAAAGTAAAAAAGAAAAGTGTAGACCAATATCTCTTATGATATAGTTGCAAATTTCTCCAGAAAATCTTTGCCAACTGAATTCAGTTGCACATTAAAAAAAAAAAATGCATTGTGACCAAATGGCCTTCCTCCCAGTGATGCAAAGATAGTTCAACATATACACATCTGGGGACAGGCCAGATCCTGTACACCCAGTATGCAATCATATTGCTGTGGGCAAAAAGGGGAGATTTGTGAATTAATCTTGGGAAGTGCGGGAACCCACCTGGGCAGAATTGAGAGGAAAGTGTGAATCCAAAGCACAACACTCCTGCTGAGCACTCAGCTCCAAGAAGAAGGCCATGCTCTCAGCCTGGGGCAGGATCCTAGACAGGGAAGCTCCCAGTCTATAGTACCACTGCTGGGAAGCGTGGACGCTTTCAGTTCCTGCCTGCCAGCAGATGCCAGAGGAAAACTGTGGAGCAGGGGAGTGGTTATTAGAGAAAAACCCATTCCTAATAGCCAGATTGTGAATCTTAGGCAGCCCCATTTCCTAAAAGCAGACTTTTTGGCTTTCTGGGGTACTTCAGCCCCTTGCTGGCAGCTATTACCAGCAGCTTGGGAGGGAACTTCAACCTCTGCTGAGACAGCTTAATGTTACTAGCTTATGTGGAGCTTAAGGGCAGGCTCATCCAACCTAAACCTGCCCAACCTCATGCCCTCATCCACCTTTGCTGTGGTGGAAAATAAGGACTTACCTGGAATTTCAGGGCCCTACCTACCACCTGGCATATTTGAGTGCTTTTTCTGAGTGACTAGAGACAGTCAGAGGTTCAAGAAACAATACTGTAGCTTGTTATTTCCAGCACATACTATCTACAGGCAGGGAGGTCAATTTGTATAACCCTTTACAACATTTACTGACTTAGTCACATAGGAAGTGATTGATTCCTAACCACAAGCATTACCTATTGTGTCAGAGATTAAACTGGGCAAACCAATACAATTGACATTGTTAAGAAGACAACAGGATTGAGTACAGAGTATTTCAAACACTTTAATCCTAACTCATCAGCAAAAGACAGGGAATCTTCCCACATACATAGTTTACCACCACTATAGTTTACATACAAATAATTAGTAACTGAGAAAACCACACTAATAACCAATAATCAAAGCATCCATACAGAACCTAGACTGCCATCAAATCACTCATAAGGAAAGAAATGTTTTTACCCAATATATTTCACAAATGCACCTTTATTAATGGCAGGGAGAACCCCAACTAAATGAAAGAAAATCCATAAACAAGTAGTGATAGCTGCTCCTAATGAGAAGAAATCAGCCCAAGATCTCCAGAAGTATGCAAAAACAGAGTGAAAAGATCTCACCCAAAGGGGCATCCCATCCATAACGAAAATATTAAAACTGGGGGAGGAGACAAGATGGCGGACTGAAGCCAGCTTTCCACAGAGGCTCCCGTCCAGAAGGAGAGTTAAGGGATGGAAATTTAGTAGGTAACCTGGAGGATTTGAGCTGGACCAAGAGAGAAGGTTGAAGAACGCACATCAATGCCCCTGAGGCGAGCTGAGACCAGAAGGACGCAAACAAAAGGTACAAAATCCTTAACCAAGTGGACCGGAGTACCCCCTCCCAGCCCGGCTTAAGAGCCCCACAAACAAAAGGGCAGAAATTAAAAGCCCTCTCACTTCACTTCACGGAAGTGACCTTCTAAAAACTGGACCTACCTCCCCTACTAGGGTGCCATGGTGCTCCCCTGCCAGGCATAAAACTATATAAAACTTTAAATAACTTTCCCAACAGTCCAGCACTACCCTCCACCCACGCGGAGGTCTGGACGTCTATCCTCTAGGAGTTGGGATCCCTGGGTGATTTATTGAGGGGAGGGGTGTGGACAGAGCCCAAGTTGCGACTGACCAGCGCTGACTCTGAGGCACGGGAGTGAGGAACACGCGGTGGAGGGGAAGTCGTGCCAAGGCGGCACTTCCCTGCGACACTTCCCTGAGGCGGGGTGCACCAGCCCTCTTTGAGCAACAATACAGCCAGGCATAAAACTGAGTGAAACTCCAGCTTCCCCATTTGAAGTGTTGAGTTTCCAGCACTCCCTCCCCACTCTCACTCAGGGGTCTGGGGGCCTGTCCCCCAGGAGTTCAGATCCTTGGGTGATTCCTCCAGGGGAGCAGACAGTCCCTGAGCTGTGACTGGACAGTGCTGGCACTGAGGCACAAGAGAGGAGGGGGAGCCGCATCTCAGCGGCACTTCCCTACAGCACGGTAGGGTGCAGCAGCTCTCCTTGGGCAGCAATACGACCAGGCATAAAACCGAGAGAGCATTTCCAGCACTGAGTTCCCAGCACTCCCTCCCACTTCCACTCAGGGATCTGGGGGCCTGCCTGCCAGAGGTCCGGATTGTAGGGTGACCTCTTGTGGGGTGCTCAGTGCCTGAACTACACTGTCTCTGGGGCGCGGAAGTGAGGAGACTACGGTCAGTCAGCTAGACAGAAACCGCTCCAGAGCGGCGGTTCTCAGAGACACGGAGGGTCTGGCAGTGGTGCGGCCAGGCAAAATTGTGTGAGCTGCAGCTCTGGGCTCTGAGCACTCTCGTTCACCCCCACTCTCAGATCTGGAGGCCTATTCCCCAGGAGTCTGGATCTCTGGGAGATCTCTCGAGGGCTCTAGAAAGAGCATAAACTGTGGGTGGTCAATGAAGGGTTGATAGCCGTTTTTTTTTTTTTTTTTTTTTAATAGCAAAAGGGCTCACTTCTAGATATTCTGAAGCCACACCCCCTGTCTCCCTGGGCAACCAGAGGAGGCCACCCATGAGTAAAGGATTTGCATGACACTGCTCACAAACCCAGAAAGCTTCCAGGTGTGATGAAAAAGTGCAGGAAGAGGGGTATTCAAATACACACCTCCAGCAGCAAAGACATTTGAACTCAGAACAGCCTGTCTTCTGCAGGCGATTTTAGCAGAAATAGAGACAGAATACCACAAAGTTGTCCTGTCCTGTTCTGTTCTGTTAGCAACATCAATCGGGGTGGGGCTAAGTCTGAGTGAACACCCCCCCCTTCATCAAGCACCCAAGGATGTCAGGCCTCACCTCCTCCTGCTAGATAGTGGCAGACTGCAAAAGCCTGGCAGATTTCCTTGCGATTCAGGCAGGTGCAAACCCCTGGAGTACCTGTTCAATACAGGCAACAGGGTCAGCCATCTGCAGAGACACCAGTGACTGGGCCCGATGGAGTAGCAAAGAGGGGAAGGAGACATCAACCTTCCCAGACTGATCTATTTGCTGGGTGGCTTCTGACTCCACGCAGCACTGGAGTAAGCCATATCAGAATAGTCACCAGCCCCCTGAGATCCAGTCCCCAGACACCGCTTGAATTCTCCCACTGAGATAGGTGCCGATTGAGACAATTGATTTGGACCTTCTGAACTGAACCAATAGACTGAGGACTTTTCAGGTGGTGCCCTGGGTGTACAGTTGTGGGAAGGTTTGATTTTCCTTTTCTAACTGGTGCCAGATGGGGGCGGGCGGGGTGACTTAACTGCTGGTTTTTCCCCGCAGCTGAGACTTCAACCCAGAGTAAATGTTACACTAGGGTCAAACAGAAACCAGCTAAAAACAAGACAGAAGCACTGAGCCCCACCACACCAGACAGGGCTCCAGTTTCTCAGGCCACAACACTGTACGGGCCCTAGATAAAGCCCCAAGGGAAAAATCAAAGGAAGTAAAACAATCATGGGGCGGAATCAGCAGAAAAACTCTGGTAATATGAATACCCAGAATAGATCAACCCCCCCCAAGAAACGAAACGGCAGATGTAATTGAAGATCACAGTCATAAACATCTGGCTGAGATGTCAGAAATCGAATTCAGA
>CAUYPK010125261.1:0-14151 GCA_963574355.1 Loris lydekkerianus | reverse complement strand
CAATTATTTAGTTACAGGATAGACTGTGTCCTGGATCCCAACACAATTATTTAGTTACAGGATAGACTGTGTCCTGGATCCCAACACAATTATTTAGTTACAGGATAGACTGTGTCCTGGATCCCAACACAATTATTTAGTTACAGGATACGCTGTGTCTCCTGGTGATCTATTTAAAAGGATGCAGACATGTTGAGCAGAGGCAACCATCTGCAGACCTGGGGAAGTGACTGTCAGGGAAGCTGAGACAGGATGCCCAGAAAAAGTAACCTCTAAGAGAACAGAGGTCTTCTCAAGGAGACCCCAAGGATACACCCGCGAGGTCTTCCCCATGTTGACTCAGCTCTTAGGAATTTGTAGAAACTTAACTTCCTGGGACCTGGAAACTAACTTTTGCTTCCACTTGTGTAAAAGCCCCAGGTTCTGTGAAAGTCATAGCCAGCTTCTCTTGCTTGATTCAAACCGACCCATGAGAAAGATACTCACGGGCCAGAACTTTTTGACTGGGAATAAAAAGGAGAAGACTGAGCCAGTCGGGGAGCATGGCCATTCTGAATTCTTCAGCAACTCATTTATCCAGCCGAAATAAAGCCCTGCCTCTTTTAAATATGGTGTTTGGGTGTTCCTTCTCTCCATGGGGCCTCATCTTCCTGACAGGAAAGTGAGACCATGCAAGGAGAGAACAGGCTCATACACACCTGGTGGTTGCCACCAACCCTCTGGAAAACCACGGGTGGGCTGGGGAGGCCCTGGTCTGCCTGGGTGACTTGAGCCACTGAGTGCTCCAGGGACAGCAGTTTTGCCTTCCTGTGTGGATTCCTCTACTGGGTGGAGAAAGGACCCCCTGGGTGGGTCTTCAAGGAGTCAAACACTGGGAGGAAATGGCACACAGGAATTGGCACCTGCATTGGGAGATGTTGGAGGCAAGGTAAGACCAGCTGGAGCCCGCCATGTTTGAATGGAAGAGGGGTCTGATAAATCTCTGGGCATTAGATTGCCAGCAGGAATGGAGAGAGGTATAAGAGAGGGTGTGGGTGTCCTGTGACTGAGACAGACACCAAGGGCAATGCTGTGTGTGCATGAGTGCTTGGAGACTGACTAAAATGGATCACAATAGGCGGGGCTCTGCTCCCCCACCCACCAGGGCAAAACAATCGTGAGACTGCCCAATTGTATGAATGCCCCCTTCATATCCCATTTTTTACCCCATCTATGATATGTTTGTGATTTATCTGAGGGAAGGAAATAAGAAACACACAGAGGAAGCCCACTCTGCTACAACTGTGCAGAAATATACCTTTGGAAACATAGGGAGGTGGCAGGAGACTTCTGGACCCCAGGAGGAGGACGAAAACAGTGGAAAGGTGGCAAGTGGTTGCATTGCACCTGAGGCCATGGCAGCTGCAGTGGCTACAGCTACAGCAGGAGTGAATTTGTAGGCAGGGAAGGCCTTTCCTAGGGGTTTTTTTGGGGTTTTTTTGAACTAGGGCACTTAGTTAAGTTACCTTGAGAGACCTTGGGTAAGTGAGCAAATGACTGTGAATGGTGGCCTGAGCCACTGGGCTAGAATAGAGCTTTCATTGTTTGGCTGTGGCCCACCTGCAGCCATTGTGGGAGAGGTGCCTTGCAGGGTCCACCCTCAGAGTCCCACGGCTGTGCTGAGAGACCTTGGGCGAGTGAGCAAGTGACTTTGAATAGTGCCCAGAGGCAGGGACTGAGATGCCAAGAGCAGAGCTTTCATTCTTTGTTAGTGGGAGAATAGTGCCCAGAGGCAGGGACTGAGATGCCAAGAGCAGAGCTTTCATTCTTTGTTAGTGGGAGAGCTGCCTTGCAGCCTTGACCCTCAGGGGCATAGGGTGAGGCTAGTTTGGGAGCACCTGATAAGCAGGCAGCCACTTTAGGAGAGATCCCAGTGGCACATGCTTCCCTGGGAAAGCCTTTGCTTAGCCAAGGGTCCCACTTTGAAAAGGTTGAGGAGTGTCTATTAAGTGGACTGAGGAGAGATTCAGGCTCTCAACCCTGTGTGGTTTGAGGGCAAAGAAGTCAGAAGAGGCTTCCAGTCTCCATCTCATACAGCTGTATCAGTATTGTGATTAGCATCTCATATCCCAGAAGATCACTTATGTTCTATGCAATATTCAGCAGGATTATATATATACATGTTTTTGTTTACTTTTTCTTTTTTATTCTTTCAACTTTCCCCCCCTAGATTTTTTTCATGTAAATATAATTTTTCATTGTTGATTTTTTTTAATAATAAGAACTTCATTTTTGCTAGTTTTTCTGCCCCTGTTATTTTTTTTGTCCCCCAATTTTATCCTGTAATGTTTTTTGTTTGGTTGGTTTGGTTTGATTTCTAGTATTTTTGTTTTTCTTCTCTATTTGGTGGAGGTGGGATACTGTGTTTGCTCAGGCTGTCAAAGAGCTACAAATGTCAAGAGAACCACCAAACCCAGCACCACCAGAGGTTGGGGTTCTTTAGGTGTGAGTCAAAGTGCCCTACTATATACCTCTACTATTCGTGTCTCTCTCTTTCTGTGCCTCTTTTCTTTTTGTTAATCTTCCCTTTTACTCACCCCCTTTCCTTTCTTTGTCTTTTAAAAAAATATTTTATTAGTTTTTGCTCTCCAATCTTTTCATCCTTTTAGTCCTATACCAAAAGGACTCATCAACACCTTAGGTGACAGGCACAGTAACTTAAGGAGAAAGAGGAAGTGAAAGGAAAAGTAGGGCAAGGAAACAGACAAAAAGAAAACACTCAAGAGGAAGAAACAGCAGATCCTGGCAACATGAAAAACCAGACCAGAGTAACCCCAAGGGACCATGAGGTAGCTACTTCAGAGGATTCCACCTATGAAGAAGTATTAGAAATGATAGAAGGTGAATTTAAAATATGAATGATGAAAGCAATGAAGGAAATTGCTGACAAAGTGGAAAACAACCAAAAGGAAATCCGAAAACAGAATCCAATAAGAGATGACTGATACGAAAAATATAGAAAGAATATAGCAGAGCCGAAGAAATTGAAGCAGTCAATTAGGGAAATTAAAGATGCAGTAGAAAGTATGAACAACAGATTAGATCATACAGAAGAAAGAAGCTCAGAGGTAGAGGACAAAGCTCTTCAACTAACACAGGCAGTTAAAGAGTCAGAAAAAAGAGAGAGAGAGAGCAGAACATTCACTGACAGAATTATGGGACTTCATGAAGCTTTCAAACATACAAGTGATAAGTATTCCAGAAGAGGAAGAAGAATGCCCCAGAGGAATGGAAACCATACTAGAGAATATTATAAATGAAAATTTCCCAAATGTCACCAAAGTTTCTGACACACTCCTTTCAGAGGAATAACAAACCCCAGGTCACCTCAACTTTAATAGAGCTTCTCCAAGACACCTTGTGATGAACCTGTCCAAAGTCAAGACAAAAGAAAAGATTTTTTCAACCTTCCAGGAGTAAGTGCCAATTGAACTACAGGGCCAAAACCATCAGGGTGACCGCATACTTCTCTAATGAAACTTTCAAGCCAGAAGACAATAGTCATCTACCTTTAATCTACTTAAACAGAACAATTTCCAGCCCAGAATTCTATATTTTGCTAAGGTAAGCTTTAAAATTGATGAAGAAATCAAATCTTTTACTGATATGCAAACATTGAGGAAGTTTACCACAAGACCAGCTCTACAGGAAATACTTCAACCTGTTCTACACACTGACCATCACAGTGGACCACCAGCAACGTAATCCAGAAATTAAAGGACAGCACCTAGCTTCCACAATGATGCAAAAGACAAAATTAAGCAATGAACTTTCACAAAATAAGATGAATAGAACACTACCACACTTTTCAATTATCTCATAAATGTTAATGGCTTGAATTCCCCACTGAAGAAGCATAGACTAGCTGATTGGATTAAAAAACAAACAAACAAAACCCCACAAGCCATCCATTTGCTGTCTGCAGTAAACACACCTAGCCTCAAAAGACAAATTAAAACTCAGAGTTAAGAGTTGGAAGACAATTTTTCAGGCAAACAGAATTCAGAAGAAAAAAGGGGCTACAATTTTATTTTCAGATACAGATATTTTCAGTTGGATTTAAAGCAACTAAAATAAAAAAAGACAAAGATGGACACTTCATATTGGTCAAGAGAAAAATACAACAAGAAGACATTTCAATTCTAAATATTTATGCATGCAACTTAAACGCTCCCAGATTCTTGAAACAGACCTTAATTAGTCTGAGCAATATGATATCCTATAACACCATAATAACAGGAGATTTTAACACTCTTTTTACAGAGCAGGACAGATTCTCTAAACAGAAACTAAAGAAAGATAGAAGGTACTTAATTGCAACCCTAGAACAACTGTGCTTGATAGATGTATATAGAACACTCCATCCCAAAAATAAAGAATATATGTTCTTCTCATCAGCCCATGGAACACTCTACAAAATTGATCATATCTTAAGACACAAAACAAACCTCAACAGAATCAAAAGAATTAAAATTTTACCTTGTATCTTCTCAAATCACAAGGGACTAAAGGTGGAACTCAACTCCAACAAAAATGCTCAACCTCACACAAAGGCATAGAAATCAAACAACCTTATGCTGAATGATAGCTGGGTACAGGAAAAGATAAAACAGGAAATCATTAACTTTCTTGAGCATAACAACAATGAAGACACAAGTTACCAAAACCTGTAGGATACAGCAAAAGCAGCCTTGAGAGGAAAATTTATCACGTTAGAGGCCTACGTCTAAAAAAAACAGAAAGAGAGCACATCAACAAACTCACAAGCCATCTTATGGAATTGGAAAAAGAAGAACAATCTAAGCCTAAACCCAGCAGAACAAAAGAAATCTCCAAAATTAAATCAGAGATTAATGAAATTGAAAACAAAAAAAAATTATTCAGAAAATTAACAAAAGAAGGAGTTGGTTTTTTGAAAAAATAAATAAAATAGATAAACCTTTGGCCAGACTAACTAAAATTAGAAAAGTAAAAGCTCTAGTAATCTCAATCAAAAATGATAAAGGGGAAATAACAACAGATGCCACAGAGATAAAAGAGATTATCTCTGAATACTACAAGAAACTCTATGCCCAGAAATTTGACAATGTAAAGGAAATGGATCAATATTTGGAATTACACTCCCTTCCTAAGGAAAGTATAGATCTCCTGAACAGACCAATTTCAAGCACCAAGATGAAAGAAATCATAAAAAAATCTCCCAACAAAAGAAAAATTTCCTGGTCCAGGTGGCTTCACACCAGAATTCTATCAAACCTTCAAAGAAGAGTTTATTCCTGTACTGCAGAAATTATTCCAAAAACTTGAGGAGGAAAGACTCTTCCCCAATATATATCCCACAAAGCAAACATCACCCTGATACCAAAACCAGGAAAAGACCCAAATAAAAAGGAGAACTTAGACCAATTTCACTAATGAATATAGATGCAAAAATTCTCAACAAAATCCTAGCCAATAGATTACAGCTTATCATCAAAAAAAGTCATACATCATGATCAAGTAAGTTTTTTCATCCCAGGGATGCAAGGCTGGTTTAACCTACGCAAGTCCATAAATGTTATTCACCATATCAACAGAAGCAAAAACAAAGGCCATATGATCCTCTCAATAGAAGCAGAAAAAGCATTCAATAAAATCCGGTATCCTTGTCTAATTAGAACACTGAAGAGTATAGGCATACGTGGCACATCTCTTAAACTGATTGGAGCTATCTATGACAAACCCACAGCTAATATTTTACTGAATAGAGTAAAACTGAAAGCTTTTCCACTTAGAACTGGAAGCAGACAAGGTTGCCCTCTGTCGCCATTACTATTCAACACAGTGCTGGAAGTTCTAGCCAATACAATCAGGCAAGACAAGGAAATAAAGGGCATCCAAATGGGAGCAGAAGAGGTCAAACTCTTCCTTTTTGCTGATGATATGATCTTATACTTAGAAAACCCCAAAGACTCAACCACAAGACTCATGGAAATCATCAAAAAATATAGTAATGTCTTAGGGAAAAAAATCAATGTTCACAAGTCAGCAGCCTTTGTATACACCAATAACAGCCAAGATGAGAAGCTAATTAAGGACACAACTCCCTTCACCATAGCTTCAAAGAAAATTAAATACCTAGGAATATACCTAACAAAAGAGGTGAAGGACCTCTATAAAGAAAATTATGAAACCCTACAAAAAGAAATAGCAGAAGATATTAATAAATGGGAGAACATACCATGCTCATAGCTGAGAAGAATCAACATCGTTAAAATGTCTATACTTCCCAAAGCAATCTACAGATTCAGTGCTATCCCCATTAAAATACCAACATCATACTTTCAGAACTTAGAAAAAATAATTCTTTGTTTTGTATGGAACAAGAAAAAGAAAAAAACAAAACACTCATATAGCTAAGGCAATTCTTAGCAATAAAAGCAAAGCTGGGGGCATCAGCCTATCTAACTTTAGATTGTACTAAAAGGCCCTAGTGATCAAAATAGCATGTTATTGGCTATAGAGACAGGGGGATCTGGAACCAAATAGAAAACAAGGAGATGAAACTAACATCTTATAGTCACCTACACTTTGATAAACCAGACAGGAACACACACTGGAGGAAAGAATCACTATTCAATAAATGGTGCTGGGAGAACTGGATAACCACATGTAAAAGATTGAAACTGGACCCACACCTTTCTCCACTCACAAAAATTGATTCAAAATAGATAAAATATCTAAATCTAAGGGAAAAAACAATAAAAATCCATTAAGAAAGTCTGTAGAAACACTTGAAGATATCAGCCTGGGGAAAGACTTTATGAAAAAGACTTCCATGGCAATTGCAACAACAATAAAAATAAACAAATGGGATTTAATTAAACTGAAAAGCTTCTTTAACCTACCTAATGGGAAGGGATATTTGTGTATTATGAATCAGACAAATGCTTGATAACTAGGATCTATGGAAAATTTAAAGTTATCAACAAAGAGCCAGCAATCCCTTATATCAAGAAAAATGAATCAAACTTTTGTCCAATTCCTTATGGACAAGAAAAATGAATTGACCTTTTTCTAAAAAAGATAGATGAATGGCTAACTAGCATATGAGAAAATACTCATTGTCCCTAATTATCAGAGAAATGCAAATCAAAACCACCCTGAGATATTTCCAAACCCCAGTGAGACTAGGCCACATTACAAAGTCTCAAACCTCCAGATGCTGGTATGCATGTGGAGAGAAGGGAACACTTTTACACTGCTGGTGGGTCTGCAAACTAATACAACCTTTTTGGAAGGAAGTATACAGAATCCTCAAATATCTCAAACTAGACCTTCCATTTGATCCTGCAATCCCATTACTGGCCATCTACTCAGAAGAAAAATAAAATCCTTTTATCATATAGACACTTGCACTAGACTGTTTGTCGCAGCTTAATTTACAATCAACAAAATGTGAAAATGGCCTAAATGCTAACCAACCCAGGAATGGATTAAAAAGTTGTGGTACATGTATACCATGGAATACTATTAAGCCATGAAAAATGTGGAGACTTTACATCTTTTGTATTAATGTAGATGGAAGTGGAACACATTCTTCTTAGTAAAGTATCACAAAAATGAAGAAACAAGAATCCTATGTACTCAATTCTGATATGAGAACAATTGATGACCTAGTACATGGTGGGGGATGAGGGAAGGGGAGGGCAGAGATAGGGAAAGGGGAGGGGGTGGGGGGGATGGAAAGAAGGCAGGGGGTGGGGGTAACCATATGTGACACACCTTTTGGGGGCAGGACACAATTATAAGAGGCACTTAACCTAACAAATGCAAACATTGTAACCTGGTTCTTTGAACCCTCAATGAATCCCCAACAATAAAAAAAATAAAAACAAAATAATGAGCTGTGGAAAGAAGAAAACAGGTGTTTCCAAGAGTGTTATTCATTTCGGCAAAGGGCTTATCAGTAAGAATGGAAATAGCGTCTAGGTGGATCTTGGAAGTACATTTGCTGTGATTTGAGAAACTGAACCAGGTGAGGGAGAATCGCGGTGCTCTTTCGGGGGTACCACTTGATGAATGGCGGTAAAACTGTGAAAACAACTTATTGCTTTTAGAAAAAAAATACCCTGTTTTCAAATTTTCTGCCTATCTTACTAGGAGCTATGTTATTGCTACTTATATACAGCACTATTAATTTGAAAGGGACTTTGAAAATACACACAAAATAAACATGACTTTTCAATTGTATTATCTCAAGTTTTCAAAAGAATCTTGAAATTTAAACAAGGTAATATGGTCTAGACAAACACCTACACATCCACTGAGATCCAGCCTAACTACAGCCTCAGGGAGGTTTGGACTCTTAACCTGCCATACAGGGGACTTACATTTTCTGTCACCACAGTAACCTGAGAATACTCAAGCATAGTATTTTGACAAAAAATGTAATTACTCATTCACTTTTACCTTTCTAAACTAGAGTGTGTGTTCAGTAATACAGATTTGGTTCCTTATTCATGATTTAATCTATAGCACTGGAAACACTGGTTATTCCTAATAAGTAATCAGTAAAGTTTAATATTGAATTAAAGACTATAGTACTTCAACTCTAATTTTAAAATTTCTTCTCAATTACTATGACAGACATTTTTATGTTCAAATATATGTGGTTCAGTTTCAAAAATTAAATTTTTTTCAGAATAACAACAACCAGGAGAGTGTTTCTGCCTGTTGGAAATCAGCAGAGTTAGACATCTGTACCTCCTCAGGCCAATGTAACGAAACATCTGTGAGGCATGCATTAAACTGTTTTCTGAGGGAACCAACCAACAAACAAAACCACTATGTTTTCGGCCAGAGTGAGATGGTGCAGAGCCAGAAGGGAAAACAAAATAAATTTACAAAGTCAGAGAACTGCAGCAATGCAGTTACTGTGATGGATGGGTCAAGCTCCACCACTGATGCCGTGATGACACTTTTAGGTTGCTGGACTGATCAGAGTGTATTGCTTAACAATATAAAAGTTCTAATTGGGCTTTGCAGCATTGTAAGAGTTGCCAATTTCATCTTAACCATAATCAGTTAAATAAATACATTTTGAAAAGAGAATTTTAGGATTATATAACTTATATAAAATCTGCTAAGCATAAATAGCAACAATTCAGAAAGAACTGCACTATTACATTTTTATTTTTTAAAAAAGTACAATTTACACTATTTTGGTAATGGTTCACTAAAAGCCTTGAGTTCAGCTTTGTATAATTCACTCAAGCAACAAAAAATATTGTAGCCTCTAAAATTAACCTATGGTCAAAAACCTGGTTATTTATCTCTCAGAAGATCAGCAACAGCAGCCCTAAGGCAGAGGAAGACTTGAGGGAGGTGATAATTGAAATGAGATCTCTAACCACTTTGTATCTTTGCCTTCTCTGTGACTACTTCAAAAAATCCCTTCCCCCTATCTGACCACCATAATCCTTTCTGTTCTATTTTTGCTTTAATAAATTTTAACAAACATTTTGCTTGGAATAATTTTAGATTTATAGAGACAAGGTAAGACAGGACATTATATAATTTCCACTTACTTTCCCCTAATGTGTTAACAAAGCCATGATATGTTTGTCAAAACTAATAAATTAACACCAGTAGATTTCTATTACCTAATTAGACTTCATTTGTGTTTCACTAGTTTCCACTAATTCATTTTTCTATTCTGTTTTCACAGATTGGTTTCACAGGTTGGTTCCCGCAGATATCGCAATGCTTTCTGCTATACCTTCTTCTTAATCATCTCTGACCTATGACATTTTAAATGCTTTTTTATGACCTTGAGAGTTATGAAGAATAATAACTCTTTGTCCGATTTGTCCGACGTTTCCACCAGGACTAGATTAGAATTACGAATTTTTGGAAAGAGTTTCACAGAGATGAATTGTGCTTCTCATTTCACCATATCTGAAGGTACATGATATCAGCATGACTTAACCCTGGGACACTAACCTTGATCAGGTGTCTAAGACCCTCCAAGTGTCTCTTTTATGAAGTCATTACCTTTGTTTTGCATGTTTTACAGAAGCTCATCAGTAAGTCTCGACCTTACTCAAGCTCACTGTCCTGGAGTTCACATTTCCTTAGCAAAGTATCCCAGGAATGGAAGAAAAAGTATCCAATGTACTCAGCCCTACTATGAAGCTAAACTATAGCTTTCACATGAAGGCTATAACCGATCTATACCACAAGACTATGGGGAAAGGACCAAGGAAGGGGAAGGGAGTGGGGTGGTTTGGGTGGAGGGAGGGTGATGGGTTGGGCCACATCTGTGGTGCATAAATAAAAAGAAAAATAATAAAATAATAAAATAATAATAAAATAAAATAAATTAAAAAAATTAATTAATTAATTCATTTATTTATTTTGAGACAGAATCTCACTCTGTCACCCTGGGTAGAGTGCTGTGGTTTCACAGCTCACAGCAATGTCAAACTCTTGGGCTTAAGCGATTCTCTTGCCTCAGTCTCCCAACTAGCTGGGACTACAGGCTCCTGCCACAATTCCCAGCTATTTTTTGTTTTTGTTTAAGTTGTCATTTTTGGTTAGCTGGCCAGGGCTGGGTTCAAACCTGCCACTCTTGGTGTATGTGGCTGGTGCTGTAACCACTGTGCTATGGGTGCCGAGCCATTCTGTGTCATATTTTATTTGTTAGGAGTAAGCCACTTGGTATAGTCCATACTCAAGAGGAAGAGGTTACTTACTTAAAGACATGCACACAAGGAAAGGGGATTGTTGGGGGGCATTTTACAGACCACAATGTCCACATACCACTCAGGGATGGGAGGTGATAAATAGTGTTTGGTTTTTGAATGTTTATTATTCCCAGCACAATAGGACACATTGAAAGAACTGCTCTACAGAAAAATAAACATCAGATTTCAGAAGGGGTAGCCCATGAAATAGGAGAGTTTGGCATTATGAATTCTACTCTCTTTAGTGGACAAATCCACCTAAGAACCCAGTCATCTAGCTATTCTATAAGCTCCTTGAGGGTAAGACGATATCCTTTATCTTGACATCAGCATTTTGGGCACTGTTCTCTGACACAAGAAAGAAACGTGGAGAACATTAATGATTGAGGAATGGTCTAATGAATGCTAACATCTGTCTCTCTCTTAAGATATCCTCTTGCCCATGAGGTACATATTTAACAAAATATTATAAAGCTTAAAAAGTGGTTAAGGAAAGGGGAAATTTATTATTGCGGGAATACTAAATAAATATTTGATTAAACAAATGTCAACAGGCTTTCTTCATGTTAGCTCTAGGTGTATTCACTTTTTGAATAATACTTTTCAAAATGCTAATATAAAAAAACCCTATAATGCGGACCATTATAAAAGCTGTATTCAGGAAAATCTGCATCTGTAATGACAGAGTGAGCCTTGTTAACCTCGGCATTGGGCAATTAGAATTCAGAATCTAGGTTTATCTAGTGAGGTCAATTAGCAAGGAACATAGGAACTGTATGTACTCTGGGAAGTAGCGTCCCACAGGGACTCAGAGTTGGAGGCCAGCAGAACAGTGGATCCATGTGAAGATCTGTGCAAACCCTTCTCTATACAAGGATATTTATAAATTTTTGTAAGCCCTTAGAACTCTGGGACTGAAGTGGGTGTTAAGAAAATGTCCATTGTTTTGTCATTTACTTCAAATGAAATGCTGGTTAGAAAAGAAAATTCATTTATTAAAAGAAATTAATACTTGTTTCCAGAACTGATACATATTCTCTCATTCATTCTTTAATTCATTCATTTGTTCCTCTTTCTCTCCTTCCTCCCTCCTTCTCCCCCTCTCTTTTTCTTCTCTCCCTCTTCCCTTTCCATCTTTTTTCAATATACATATATCCTCGTTCACTAGGAAATGTCATAGAAATGATACAGCTTTTCTAAGCTGTTCTCTTATTCTTAGGCCAAATCAATATTCACAATGGTAGCCTACTTGTGAAACCTGATTAAGCGTCAGTTGGAGTAAAGAGATATTTTTATATTGATTTTCTTATTTAAATATGACACTTCTTGCTGAAGATTGAGGCCTTTAGTTGAACTTCTAATTTATCTAACCATTATACATATTTATTAAATGATGCTAAGCCTACCATTTTGCATTCTCCTGCATCATATGGTTACACAAAGTCAAACTGACCTGCTGTGGTCATCTTAGGGGCCAGCCTAAGATACCCATTTGCAGGCATGGTCCCTGTGAGAGTAAGGGCAGAAGTTCTTTTCTTTCATAAATTTGTCTATCATTTTCTCTATCTCAGGGAGAAGTTATTTCCTGACTCTATTTATGGAAAGTTACAAACATTACTGACTAATTCAGCCTTCTTGTTCTGTTTTGGGTGATTTAAACCATGAATATTAATACTGGGATTCCTTGGATGTTGAGAGATGAGTTAGTATCAGATTGTGTACTTCATAAGTACAACAGGGGGGTTCCCAAGAACTACAAATTCTGTAAAACAAATCCTTTAAATAAATAATGGAAAATAATGTTTTATTATAAGCCCTTTGAAAAGTTGAAAAATGATGCAAAAGGAAAGAACTCATCTGTTCTTAGTCAGTTTTTGACCTTTGACTATCTAAACAGAAGAAACACAGGAGCTTGAGCTAGGAAACTGAGCAGAGTAAGGCCCACCCCCCACCCCTGTGAAGGTCTATGGAGATGTACTAGAGGACCTTTACACAGAAGATTCCACTCCATAATTATTCACGAAGAAGGCCACTGGTAAGACCTTGGCAATCTCAGTAACTTTTTATTTTTTTAACTGTAAAATGAGGAGTTTGGACCGGTTTTCTAGGTTTTCCTGCTCTAAAATGCTGATACCAGGTCCCACCAAATTAAGCTATCTCAGACTTCATGTGACAGTTCCTGCCCTTCCAGTGCCCTCATACCACAGCCCCTTCTTATGGGGCTTTAAAATTCTATCATATGTCCTCTTGACACTAACACACTCAGTATCACTGTGCCAGTTCCTGTAAAAAGCATCTTATTTCTATAAAGGACAATGAAGGCCTCAGCACCAACATCAGATGCCTCTGTTACTTACAGCACTAAAGTTACCTGGGAGGAAGTGGCCCTAGGAAAAGGTGGAAATGTCTCTTCTAACTCTTTTCATTAGCAGGTATCTCTTCAAGAGGTTAATTTGCCACCTTGACCTTCTAGCTGCTCTCAAGAAAAGCTTATCTTTCACTTCTTTCAGGTGAAAGAAAACTTACCTCCAAGAAACCCTATTTATAACAAATTCCAATGTAGCCTTCAAGTGCCATCCCAGTGTCACGTACCCTATGAAAGTTATTCTGACCCCCAACCCTCATAAGAAATTGGGCACTCAGGTGGCACCTGTGGCTCAAAGGAGTACGGCACCGGCCCCATATACTGGAGGTGGTGGGTTCAAACCCTGCCCCGGCCAAAAATTGCAAAAAAAAAAAAAAAAAAAGGAATTGGGCACTCTTTCCTCAACCATTTCATCTTGTACACAGGCTCTGTATTATAATCTTCTCCCAGCAAGTGTAAGGTCTTCCCTAGAAGGGCTGTGGTCTTTTGCCTTTGTATCTCCAGGGCCCTAATGCCCAGTATATAATAGGGGTGGAAAATATATTTGCCCAGTGGATGAGTTGATCAATTCTACCCTTTTCTGTTTATTTTTTTATTATACAGCCTAGGCTATTTATATCATACAACCCAAGTATATGCAGTAAATGAACTACTGAGATGAAATGCAACTTTTCTTAGTCAAGGAAAATTTTATGTGCAAGGAAAAATGGCTATTTTAAAAAATTTTATATGAATCTTTTTGTCAAAGAAGACATGAATTCAAATATTCATGGTGATTTTAAGGAGCAGACTGTGGGAGGAAGTTCAGAGTTGTTTTCTTCTGCTTAGACTGAAAATTGCCCAAAGAACCTAAGAATTGGCTCATTTCCCTCTCCCCACCCCACACCCTAAATTAAAACCTGAATGAAAACTGATAGCAGTAAAACGTACACTCTAAGGAAGTGTGCATCCACTAATAAAAAAAAAAAAAAAAAACAAAGAAATCGTGAGTAAAAAAACTTGATTTATTATTATAGTAAA
>CAUYPK010125257.1:0-13397 GCA_963574355.1 Loris lydekkerianus | reverse complement strand
GAGGACCCATTCCGCACATCCTGAATGCCATCTTACTGGTACATTTGGGTTCCAAAGCAGAACCACCTAATACAAGGACCGGGCAAGTCTTGCTTCAGGATTCATGCAGTATAGATTGATTAGATGACCTCAGCCTTGGGATGCTTCTAGTCAGAAACTAACCCCCATGGAAACAAGAATTCTCAGAGCATCTCATATTTCCCAGCTGTGTGCTTTAGTTTGGATTCCCCTTGAGAACTCAAGACAAAAATGCAAATAATTTATCTGAGAGCGAGAGGGAACTCTGGTAAGCGAGTGGGCATGGGAGACAGGGATGCAAAGTAGCCAATGACGCGCATGTTATGAAGCCAGTTACCACTGCGGTCAGATGGATCGTAATCCCAAGGAGAGAGGCTGGGCCTTGGTGGTCATCACCGTTTACAGTTCACTGGGACCCTTTCTGTGTTAGCAGAAAAGAGCGCTCTGTCTTTGGAGACCAGACTTTCCAGCCTTGCAAAGCCCAGATCTGTGGAGATGAGGACCACCCTGTGGGATGTTGGGATGATGACGAGTAAAGCTCCTGCTTCCAATCCCTGCTTCCTAGTCCAAATGTGCTCCCTGTTGGAATCACAGTACCACCTAGAGATCTCTCAGCAGTGCATACGTATATTCTGGGAAAGGGTACCTCTGAGCAGTAGCTTCAGCAGGCCTTTGCAAAACTCTGTGAGGCAAGCTGCTTTGGGATGGTATGGTTTGTGATATGACCAAGGGACCCATGGTCAGGGTCCTCCCTCCCCCCACCGTTTAAAAATTTATTATAGCGATAAAATTTACATACCATAAAAATTAACCAACATGCTTTTCTTTAAATTAAAGCAAATAAATTCTTGCAATGTGAAAATCCAGACCCTTGAAAGTTCTTTTTCAATTTGTAGTTTTTGCTTCTCTCACCAGAACATAAAACAGGAGAGGTCCTCGGAGCTTCCTGTTCATTCACCTCTCAGTTCTGAGTGTTTTCTTGGCCCCCTTTTATCCTAAATTACCCTCTTAATAGCAGGAGTTTTTTTTTTTTTTTTTTGAGACACAGTCTCACTAGTCACCCTTGGTAGAGTGCCGTGGCGTCACAGCTCACAGCAACCTCAAACTCCTGGGCTCAAGCAATTCTCTTGCCTCAACCTCCCAAGTAGTTGGGACTACAGGTGCCTGCCACAACACCCAGCTATTTTTGTTTGTGTAGTTGTCATTGTTGTTTAGCAGGCCTGGGCCGGGTTTGAACCCGCCAACCTGGGTATATGTGGCTGGCACCCTAACCACTGAGCTATGGACACCTTACCAACCAATCTTCACAAAGCAACCCATCACAACCTTAAGAAAGGTTTCATATATACAACCAGTTGTCCTCCTTTACTTAGCTTCCAAATTATGTTATTAAAGGCCATGCTGAGATTCCAGGACATGTCCCAATCTTGATTTTTATTTTTATTTTTATTTCTTTATTTTTTTTTGAGACAGAGTCTCAGTATGTCACCCTCATAGCAACCTCAAACTCTCGGGCTCAAGCAATCCTCTTGCCTCAGCCTCCCGAGCAGCTGGGACTATAGGTGCCTGCCACAACACCCGGCTATTTTTTGGTTGCAATTGTCATTGTTGTTTAGCTGGCCAGGGCCAGGCTCAAACCCACCACCAGCCTTGGTGTATGTGGCCAGCGCCCTACTCGCTGAGCTACAGGCACTGAGCCAAATCTTGATTTTTAAGATTAGAACAGTAACTACCTTCCTCATAAATACTTCCTGGCATGAAGGAAGTAGTTCCATAGTTCATTCATAGACTTGAATGGTCCATAGTTCATTCATAGACTTTTTTACTTTTTGAAACGGAATCTCACTCTCTCACCCTGGGTAGAGTGCTGTGGCATCATAGCTCACAGTAACCTCAAACTCTTGGGCTCAAGCAATCCTCTTGCCTCAGCCTCCCGAGCAGCTGGGACTACAGGCACCCACCACAACGCCTAGCTATTTTTTTTAGAGGCAGGGTCTCATTCTTGCTCCGGCTGGTCTTGAACTCCTGAGCTCAGGCAATACACCTACATGCACCTCGGCCTCCAGAGTGCGAGGATTACAGCATTCATAGACTTTTCACCATGTGGAGGGAAGCTGTTTTCTCCACTGTGTCTGGAATTGTGTAACAACCACGGCAGTGTAAAGTTGTGGGTACGAGTGGGCTGCATCTGAGTTGCACCCCATTTCCAGATGGACTCCAATGGAGGTGACCATCTCTGCTGGGAATGTTGTCCAAAGGGTAGGAATGTCAGGGCTGGTGGACGTGGGGGCTGACATAGGCAGCCGGCAGCAGCAAGAGACACTGCAGTAGACAGGAATGCCCTTCTTTCTGTTTTAGCCCAGGCTGTCCGACTTGAATCTGCCATCTAGAATGTGGACAGTCCCTCAGGGTTCAGTGTCCCCTACGGAGTGGATATGTCCTCCTTGCCTGTGGGCCCCTGCGTATCCCGAGTTCTAGAGTTCTGGTTGCCAGCCGGCTACATGAGCTTGTTTTTCTCACACACAAACCCTGTGCCAGCTGCCTCCTTCCCTTTGCCCCAGGCAGTAAGACTTCATTCATACTCTGTTTCTTCAAGCTCCACTTAGAAATGGTGAGTAACCAATGCACCTGTTCACATCTTTTTTTTTTTTTTTTTTGCAGTTTTTGGCCGAGGCCAGGTTTGAACCCACCACCTCCACAATATGGGGCCGGCACCCTACTCCTTTGAGCCACAGGCACCACCTACCTGTTCACATTTTTAATGGACCATTTAACGTGGATGCTGAGGGGCAGCTGGCAGTCTTTGCCACAGTAACGAAGAATTGGCACCCCCATTCTCTGGGCTATCCTGTGTGATCACACTCCCAAATATTGCCTGTTATCTAAGGTAACAAAAGGGGCACTTCCTGACCTCTCTTGCCACAGACTCTGGCTGGATAGCCACATTTTGCCAATAAAAGTAAGCAGAAGCGCCGCAGAGCCATTTCTGAGACCTTCCTTAAAGGACAGTCCAAATGTGCTTTTGAATGTCACCATCCTTTCTTTTCTTTCTTATTTTTTTCCACCATATTTTCTTCCAGGCTGCTGTAGCACATGAGAACTTGAGACTGGAACTCCAGCCACTGTAAGGGGCATATTAAGGACGGCAGAGCAGTGAAACGAAGGAAGAAGGGCCAGCACTAGTCCCAGACAGCCCTGCTCCAAGCTGACTCCTGGCAGGGAAACGCCTTCTGGCTCACTAAAGGCACTCTCCCTGCAGCTCTCAGACACTCATCAAATCCTAACTGATGTCACTCTTCCCAATCAAAACAATTTCTTTTCCAGAAGGCTCTTAAAAAGTCACTCTCTCGGTAGAATTTTGGAAAGGTGAGTGGGGACCCTTTTCCTGATGAGACAGGTGTTGCTACTGTTGTTTACTCACCAAGGACATAGGCCCTCTGCCTACCAAAGGCTGTCCCTGGGCCCAGTTGCAGCCTCAGCACTGGTCTGCTAAGTGGCAGACCAAACAACAGGGTCCTTAGAATGTTTTCACGCTCTCAGGGTGTGGTGTGTTAGGCTCCGGCAGTCTAACAATCCTCATTAGCTCTGTGTTCAGCTCTGACTCCACATTTTAAAGACACTCCTCTACTCTGTGGCTTTACTGAAAATTCCAGAGTTGTGTGTCTCCCTGGAAAGCTGTTGAGGACTTTTTAAAAATTCTGGTGGGTGCCCGGGCCTTAAAATTAAAGCTTCTAGCCCCCTTGGGAGTGATGTGCTCAGCTGCCTGAAAACGCTCTGCTTCTTTGCAGAGAATGTTTTGGGGGGATTCTCTTTATTATAAGCAGATAACCTTGAATGTATTAGGGCTGACACTCAGGAGCCTTAGATTTTCCTGCCTTTTTGCCTGTGTAAAGCAATGCTGGTTACTAGAATCAAGAACTCTCGCACCATCCTAAAAAATAGGTATGCTAATGCCGAGCTTTAGCAACAGATTAAGATAATCGGATCAAACCTTCGCTGTATAAACAACTGATTCAGCCAAACTTGTATTATCTAGGGGGATCTCAGCCCTGGGGCAGGCTGACTATCAAAACTCAGGGTTCTTGAGTTTTCACGCAGATTGATACTTGTGGTACCCCCCAGAGGTGGTCGCAGAAAGCCTTCAGGTATATTTCTAACCTTGCCTTTTCCTCATTTCTGAAGGAAGGTTTTTAACCTTGACATGTTCTTCTATCCCCTGCTCTCCTTGATGTGGAGACCGCCTGGCCTCTTCCTTACACAGAGATTAAAAGCCTTCCAAATTCCTCATATTCTCATCACTGCACTCAACAAATACCATCCCCAAGTGGAGGAAACCAGTCACGGAAGACCACGTACTCTGTGATTCCATTTAGGGCTCAACTGCAACTTGGACTCTACCTAACAAACGCAAACAATGTAACCTGTGTGAATCTGATATAAAACATACATAAAATTCCCTGAATAAGCAGGTTTACAGAGATAGAAAGAAGATTCATGTGATTGCTCAGGGTTGGGACACCAGGGAAAGTGGGGAGCAGTCACTGTGGCTGTCCCAGGTTTCTTCTGAGCTGATGCAGATGTTTAATGTCTGTGATGAGGATGGCCGCACCTACCTGTGAACTCAATAAAAGGAACTGAACTGTATGCTTTACACGGGTGAATTGTGTTTGTGAATTATACACCAATAAAACTGTTCGACACCTTACTAGCAAGCATGATCTAGAGAAGTTGGCACTAAAATACTGGTTACCAAGTGGTTGCCGATTGACTGAACACTGGCTGTTTGTTTGATTAATGTTTATTTAAATCAGTTGTTAAAACTAGAAGATTAAAAGAGGGCGGCACCTGTGGCTCAGTGGGTAAGGCGCCAGTCCCATATACTGAGGGTGACAGGTTTGAACCCAGCCCCGGCCAAACTGCAACAACAACAACAACAACAACAACAAAATAGCTGGGCATTGTGCTGGGCACCTGTAGTCCCAGCTACTCAGGAGGCTGAGGCAAGAGAATCATCTAACCCAGGAGTTGGAGGTTGCTGTGAGCTGTGACACTACAGCACTCTAACCGAGGACGATAAGGTGAGACGCTGTCTCTTAAATAAATAAATAAATAAATAAAATAAACTAGAAGATAAAAGGAACTCACAGAAAAACCCAGTTTCTTGCCGTCAGAGTCACATATCATCAGTGGCCCTGCTCCTGCACAAGGACGGGTGCCTGGGTCTTGCTTGGGACTCCCTGAGATGAGACCTAGGTTCTCCCAGGAACCTCGTCTTCCTGACTTGACTTACTTATCACATTGTGTCTCCCTCTGGGAGTGAGCGTCCTCTGAATTAGATCCTATGAGCTCAGTAATATTTACCGAGTGTGTGTTGGGTGCCACGTACCTTCTCTCTTCCCTCCAACCCAGGACAAGAACCTCACAAGCCCCTATAATCTTTTCCTGCTACCTACTCCTCTTCACGCTACAGACCTGTTCTGGTCTTTGTTGTAGAAAGACTCACCCAGTGAAATGATCTTCTGTGGACTCTGCTACTTCCTCGAGTCAGTGCTTTCATCCTACCCATTCACTGTTACCCACCTACTTGTCAAGGGCAACTCACATTCACTGCCATTTCTCTCCTTCCCACTCCTGAACTGCTTGTTTCTATCACTCCACTGAAACGCTTCTATTAAAGGCCATGAAAACAGAGCAGTGAGTCAGCAAGTCCAATGCCCTTTTCTCAATTCTCACTTTCCTCAATGCTTTGCCATTTTCCAGCCTGGAAAATAAAAAAAAAAAAACTAAAAAGAAAAAAAAAATTCTACTTCTTTAACAGAAATTGTAAGAATCCATGCAAAGGGAGTTTTCTTTTATTTTTCGCAGATGGAACTCTCTGACCCTTTGCAGAGCTTCCTCAAGGACTCACTAAGCCCACTCTGTGTATGAACTGGAGCTTACCCACTCATTCAAGGGATAATTAAGAGAGCTAGGCCCTCTGGACAAACTCCGTGCCCTCATGGAGCTTATAATCCAGGGGAATATGAGATGAATGTGTGATTGCCAGCTGGGCGGTGCTCTGCCAGAAAGAACACGGTACTTAGAGATCGTCCAGCAACCAGGGAGGCGACCCCGATCCGGCGGCTGTAGGGTCAGGGATGTTCCAGGAAGGGGATGTTTGCCTAGTTACTTTCCACTCATCCTTTGCCTGTCCTCTCATAGAAAGCTGGAGGCTGGGGCAGGGGTCTGGGGAGAACATTCCAAGCATTAAAAAAATGCCTACGATGTGGAAAGCATGACAAGGGAACTAAGAGACTACAGGCTGGCACAGGGGAGGCTTAGGTAGCTCAGATGGGGACTCCTAGGTCTTGGCAAGAGGTTGGTTATCATCCTAAAAGCAATCGTAAGACGTGGAAAGTTTAAGACTAGGGAGACGACATATCGTGCAAGTTAAAAAAAGAAATGTTTCTCCTGTACTACAGAGAGTTGGTGCAGGGGCCAGAGAAGAGAGAGCGTGCTAATTAGGGAGCTGCTGAAGGAGGGTGGGCCAGAGTTGGTGGCTGTCATCAGAAGAGCACAAACGCTCCCCCCACTCCTCCCAAACTTGATGCATTCACATCTAGGCCACGATGGAGACACTGTTAGTCATGCTGCTGCCAGGCTTGGAGCTTTTGATGTATGAACAAAGGCTCAGAATGATTTTGTTTCCGTTCTAGACACACTGAATAATCTGACTGTGACAAGTTCCCTCCTCAACTGTCCCGCAGGTCAGAAGTCCAAGGAAGAACCAGAGACAGATTGAGGAGGCCATTCCGAGAGCTCGTCTGGCTCAGAACTTGAACTAGAAGAAAGAGGATTGCTGAGAGCAATTGCCAAGGGCCTATTTTTGGTTCATCTGAGCCACTTGACTAAATTTAGGCCCAAAGCTCAGCCCCTGGGAACTGAACAGGGATTGATACAGTCACAGCGTGCAGCGTGGGGGAGGCATAGCACCCCAAGGGATGCCCTCCACCCGTCACCTCCAACATGGCCCTCCTCTTCCACTCTGTCTCTGCCACCCTCGTGGTCTGACAGATAGTGTTCAAGCATGACTATGCCAGCCATAGAGAGAGACCAGGGAAGAGGGGAGAGTTAGGGGCAGAGACACACTTTCCAGACAGGGGGCTGCGTCGTGCTCACTCCTTGCTGACGTGGCGCTCCAGCCTTCTCCACGGGGCAGCTGAGACCTCGTGGTTTGGGTTGTTCTTCCCTCCACCCCAGACACAGCGCAGTAAGGTTCCAGATGGTCACAGGGCTTTGCTGCCCAAATAACCTCAAGATTGGACAAAAAACAAAGCTACTCCAGATTGTTTCAAAGCCTTTTGAAAGCCTGAGTTATCTTTAGAACCAGTTTCAGTATTTTGGAGAAATTGGACAGAAACTATGGCTGAATTTGACTTTCCGGGGCACAGGAGCACTGAGGAATGAGCAGAGACAGAAGGAGGAACACTGTCCTCAGCCCAGAATGGCCGGGGACTGACCGTGTGGGACAGCTGAGGTCAAGAAGCAACCGCCTGCAAAACGCTGAAAAGTCCCCTCCCTGATGCCTGTCCCTCACGCGAGTGCCAGGAGGCCAGTGGGGGACCCTGGTCAGCTTTCGCTCCTCCAGCTTCCCCTCACAGCAAGTGTGAGGCGAGTCCCAGGCGTCGGGGTCAGTCGGTCCCATCCTAAAGCGGCTTTGCTGGCAAATGTCACGTGCACCTGTCTCGACCCCCTTATGTTCTCTAAGACTTTTCTTTCTCCACCCCCCAAATGGAAAGGGACACAGCTGGGGGGCACGCCATATGGCAAGAAGCTCACGACTCCTCGCCAGCTTTTTGGAAGGAGAACCTCACGTCACGCAGTGTCCCGTCAGACTGCCGAAAACAGAGGCTTTGTCAGAGTTGTTCCTGAAACCTGGCTTTAAATACTTGAAGGAAAACTTCTTTATTAAATATAAATCTTGAAGTCTTGATCTGAGCATTCTGGTTATTTAGAAACTCTCAAAGTGTGGATGCTTAGGGTGGGCCCAGGGGGGTGGTGGGGGCAGGATTTGGTTGGTGGGTCAGGAACGTTAAGGAAAAATCAATTCCCAATGTTTCCTGAAATCTTGATAACATCAGGATCTGCAGAGCAATTTGGTGCTGATGCCATGTCTGTCAGGTACTGTCCAGAAAGTGGCACAATTGACGCCATGCTATGTGAGCTGTGCTCCTAAAGTGCAGAGAAGTGCCAACTGGCACCCTGCTAACAAAGCCTTTGACCCCAACGACTGGCAAAAGCTTTCACTAGCTCTGTGCTTGGGCTCTGCAGGCTCCTTCTCTCCCCATGCATGGTGAGGGGAAAGAGGTGTGGCCTCAGACTCATGTCAGGCCACTAGACTCTCTGGCCATGCATGCTTGGGAAATTTCAAAACTTCTCAAAAGATACACTAGGCCCCACAGCAGCTGAATGATGACCCTCCACCTCCATAGGGCAGGCACCGGCTGGGTCTCCTGAGCACTCAAGAGTCTCCCATCCCAAAGGCAACCCATGCAGTGCTTCCCAGAGGCTGAGACCCACATTGAACTGTCAAAACAGCTAAAAAATATAGTATATCTTAAGTGTTTACATTTAATAAGTCAGTGCTTATAAAATGCTATAAGCATCATATAGTCTAATTACTTTGTTCACAAAGTAACTTAAAAATAATTCAGGCTATGCAGCGTTATGATAGGACAATGTATAGCTGCATGAAAAAAATGTCTTCTTCCCTCCTGTCACAGGTCTCTGTGACAAAATATGCAACCTCTTTTGAAGGGAAGGTGAAAGCCTAAATTTGACATATTTCATGAGGAAGAGGCTTAGGCCACCGCCCCCCTGGATAGTCATCTGGGGCTAAACTTTTCTCTCCTTGCCCTCCAAGGGGCACAGAGGAATCACATTGTTCAAAGTTTTGAAGTAATAAGATTTACATTTGGTTAGAGAGTGCTATTCTTAAAACCAAGACGAGGCAATATTTATTCTTTTCATCTTTGCTAAAGTTTGCTCTAGCTGGTTGTGCTGTTTTTGAGCATAGCTTACCGTGTGTCTCTTGCCAGGTCAGCTGAACATGAGCTTAAAAGAGTTGAACAAACCATCAATAGGTATCTGCGATCTAGAATTCTCCTGTGCCCTCAGGGAAAGTAAGAACAGCTACCTGTGCGAGGGGCCTGGACAATACCTTGTAACGTGCTCTGCCAGGCCACACATTCAGGACAGGGTCTCTACCAGCAGGCACACAGTGGCTTGTTGGTGGATTGCTGGGGAACCGTATCTTCCTGGCTTCAAATGGCATAACGCATTTTCCATCCCTAAACAGAGTATTGGGACATTAGCTTCATGTACGCTTACCGTCAGGGGAAACCTGGGGTGTAATTTGGCAGCTCTAGGTAAGTTTTATAGCAAAGGTTAATAAAGTTCAGAGAAGAAAGGGATCTAGACAGCAACTGGAAGTTGGGTGCGTACAATTGCAGTATGGCTTCACAGCTCTCACATAGACTGCAGACCCGGCTCCAGTAGGCGGTGCTAAGCGGGGGCAGGGGCAGGGAAGACTGTGTCCCCTTCAGCAGGTGACAGATAACGGGAAACCACACTGTGTCTTGGCAGGATGGGGCTTCTCCTTCTTAGTCACTCCGAACTCGAGAGGCTGGTATTGAAACTCCAACTAGGCCTCCCCGCCTGACTCTTTAAGGGTAAATGTGGCCAGGCCCCCGTTAACCAGTCAGTCCGCAGTGCTCTGCACCATATCCGGAGTCTGGCGTCTGGCTCGCTGAGCCAGTCAAAACAAGAAAAAGGACGCCCTGCAGGAACATTCCCCTTTGCTCATGCAGATCCATAGTTTCATTCTCTCTGTCCCTGAGCCCTCTGCTCATTCACAGGTGCCTTCGGTCAGCACAGGAACCACCGGGATGCGGCAAAGTCATGGAGAGTGTGCTGTGTGACACAGTCAAAGGATGTTCACCTGTAGGGTTTGCTCTCTTCCCACAGGAAACTCACAGTCTCGCTACAAACACGTGTGTGTGAAAATAAAAACTAGCCCTAGGGGTGGCTGCAGTGACGGAGATGGTACTGGTTTAACCGTGGCTCAAAGGAGGGCAAGTCGGAACTGCTTAATTAAGTCCTTCACGAAGGCTGACGTACACTGTGATTCAACTGTCACTGTTCAACTCCCCCCATGTGCCAGGTACAACATCAGATATTCCACCTACTCTTTCTCATTTAATTCTCCACTGTTATTTTAAAGATTAGTAAAACGAGAGTCCAAGAAAACAAGTAGGGGACCCTGGGCCGTGAAGCTAGTACGAGGCAGAGCAGGATTCAAGTACGAGTCTGCGCATCTTTTCAGTTTTCTGACGCTTCTCCCAGGAGATCAACTGTGAGGACAGTAAGCAGGACACCGCCCAGGACCACGGCCTGGGCCGCAGGGCAGATCAGGGAGGTAGGGATGGCCGCTGCTCCTGGCTGCACTGGGAACTGACCGCAGGGGCGGCCCTCACACCGGCCCAGCACGAACTCCCCAGCATTCGTCACTCACCTGTCCTCATCTCTGCTTTGAGGGATGTTTGTGCCCCCCCCTCCCCACTCCTTAAAGGACTTTGGGACAACATAGGGCACCTGTATCCATGGCCAAGGGGACTTGTTTTACCTTGCAGCCTTTACATAATCTCAATTTTTTTCCTTTCCTGAACTTCCAAAGGTTAAAAAAAAGAAAATGTCTCTTCCATTAGATATTGTGACAGCTGCCTGAATTTTCCAGGGGGCTGTTCCTCTCTTCCCACCATTTTAGTCTTCATAGAAAAACTTCTAGTAACAAATGTGTTGTGCGTTTGGGCCCACACTTTACTGTGTCTTACGCCATTCGCACCCCTAAGGTACGAGCCAAACTACGAGTCGGAAGAGGGGCCATGGCAGGGGTGGGTGGTGACGGCCGCTGACACCCAGAGATTCTGGTGCCACGCCTGCCCCTCACCCCAAGAATCACCTTCTGGTGGTCGAGGGTCATTGCCACCGTTGTACTCCAGTCTGCTTAGCTGGAGACATTCTGCATTGTCTCGGGGTTTGCTGGGGACGTTTCTGTCTCACGGCACCTCACTGACAGTGCTGGCGCCCACTGAAAGAGCACAGCAGAGGATCATCTTAAAATCTGCATTTTTTTCTTATTTGTCCTTGGTGTGCGTGTGCGTGCGTGTGCATGGATGTGCGTGCGTGTGTGCACGCCTTTGTGGGAGCTTCTCTCCCAAACCACCAGGTCAGTGCTGTGCTGTCTCCAGCCTGAGGCAGGACCCCGGCTCCATCTCCCCCCTCCTGACCAGCTATCATGGATTCCCCTTTTCTAGTTCTTTCCTAGATTAACCTCAGAGGCTCTGACCACTCCCTGACCCCCCTTCTCAAACAGATGAACAAGAAGAAAGCTGAATTCTCTCCTGGCAGCCCTGCTCACTGCTTTCAAAACACTAACTGAAGCAATATAAGTAAATCAGACTTAGGAAGACCAGGCTAGAAAGTTCCCTTTCACAACTACCAGAAATGAAAATTACCCCCTTGGTTGAAGCAATTTCCTCTGAGCCACTTCTATTTTCAGTCTGTCTAAATTTCAATTTTAGGCTGATGTGGCTGGAAAGCCTACAGATCATTACAGAATATATACATTTGTAATTACAGAAGTACTTGCAGGAACCTTGCTTTGATCCTGAGGTAGAGGAAATTGTCCAAAATAATCTCTGCCTGATCTTTGGTTTGGTCTTCCACAGTTTCAGTCACCTGCAACCAAATGAGGTCTGCAAATACTAAATGAAGAATTCCAGGATTAATTCATAAATTATTATAATGAATCAAATATTACAATGCACACCATTCTGAGTGGCATGATGCCATCTCCTGCTGTCCTGCTCTGTCCTACCTGGGATGTGAATCATCCCTTTGTCCCCCATATCCACATAGGACATGCTACCTGACCACTGGTCAGCTGCTCTCAATTATCAGGTTGATGGTTGTGGCATCACAACGATTCAAGCAGCCCTTACTGTACTTACTAATGGCCCCAAATCTCAAGAGTAGTGATGTTGGCATATTGTTATAATTATTTTATTGTATTAGTAGTAATCTCTTTCTGTGCCTAATTTGTAAATTAAACCTTATCATAGGTGTATATATGTAGGAAAAAGCATAATGTGCATGTAGGATTCAGCACTGCCCACGATTTTAGGCCTCCATGGGGGCTCTGAGCACACACACTGCACAGGTGGGGGGACCCGGGTATCAAAGTTCTACTTCCTAACCCAGCGGCTGAACACCAAGCATTGTACACAGGCCCCGGCATGTGGTGAATGTTTGGAAGGATTGAGTGCTTTCCTGGAGTCATGGGCTTTGGAATATGTTCGTGTTTTCCACTGGCTCAAGCTGTCTAAGCCTCTTTCCCTTAGAAATTGTAAGTTGGGAATAGTTCCATTCAACAGATGGCGCGTAGACACCCTTCCTGGGCTCCCTCGGAGACGCTGTCCTTTTTTCCCTGCCCATTTTCCCAAGCACCTGCGTGTACGTTCCCCACCCACATCTCCCATGTGCCAAGTCTGTAAATATTTGTTGATGATAGAAGCTGGCAGAGGATAATTTTCACTGAAGTCTGACATAGCCTCTTGGGGTTTGCTGGGGAGTTCCAAGACAGTCAGAGACCTTTGCGCTGAGAGGCTCCAGGAGAGGGTAAAGTATATTTTTAATTCAGAAGAGACTAACATCCCAAATTTTTATATAAATTGTCAGCCACCTACCACACACGTCAGAAATGTCATTTTAGAGATCAACTCTTCTGACATTAGAAACCAGTTTCCTTAGAAGGAAAGAGCAACCAAAGGTAGAACAAACAGTCTTCCCCCTCAGCAGAGCAGAGTGCCAGCCAAGGTCAAAAGTGCCAGTTCGAGTCACCAGCCCACTTCAAAGAAGCTGGCAGCTGCAGGGGATTCACAGAGGCAGTTTACGGGAAGTTTGAACTCTTCAATAACTTTGGTCAGTGCAAGTATTATTTCTTCTTTAAAATAAATACTTTCAGCAGAATGGCACATGGCATAATACTTCAGTAAAGCAAAACACAGTATCAAAATATTGGTCAAAAGTCACCTGGGAACGGCCTAAGGAGCAGGTTTTCCTGTGGAACAAACCAGATGGCAATTCCTTACTTTTTTGCTCCTGTATTTAAAACTGGACAGACAAAAAAAGGCTTGTTGTGTTGGCGTGGATGTGGAGAAAAGGGAACACTTTTACACTGCTGGTGGGAATGTAAATTTGTCTTTTTATTATTGATGTCCAATTTAATCATGCTTTTGTCAGGTACCAATTCTCTAAAAAATTGACTTCTTTTACCGTTT
>CAUYPK010125255.1:0-12897 GCA_963574355.1 Loris lydekkerianus | reverse complement strand
TCCAGAAGTCCCTTGCTGGCTCCCTGTATCCTCAAAGGGATGATCATAGGCAGATCCCACTGGCCAGAGATGTCTGGAGTCTTGTCTCCCCAGACTTGCCATGCCCAGTTGCAGGGAAGCTGTTACTCAGCTGCCATCTTTCTCTGCTCGATCTTACATTTTTTATTGGTACATAATGGATGTACATATTTGGGGGTACATTGATAATACATTTATAATTTGTGAAGATCAAATTTGTGTAACTGGGATATTAAGGTTTTCTTTTCTTTATGCTAAGAACATTCAAATTATTCTCTTCTAACTATTTTGAAATATACAGAATATTAGAAAGTATAGTCAGCCTGCTGCTGCTCTATCAAGAGACTAGGTCTCATTCTTCTAAGTATATATTTATACCCATTAATCAACTTTTCTTCATCATCCTTTCCCCGCTACTCTTCCTAGCTACTAGTAAGCACCAATCTACTTTCTATCTTCACTCTTTTAGCTCTCACATATTGATTAAGAACATGTGATATTTGTCTTTCTGTGTTTGGCTTGTATCACTTAACACAATGGCTTCCATGTTGCTGCAACCCATGTTGTTGCAAATGATAGGCTTTCATTCTTTTTCATGGCTGAATAATATTCTAGTATACTCGTATCATATTTTCTTTATCCATTCATCCATTGATGGGCACTTAGGTTGATTCTGTATTTTGGCTATCGTAAGCACTGCTGCAACAAACATGGGGGTACAAATATCTCCTTGATATACTGATTTCTTCTCTTTTGGATATATACCCAGTAGTGGCATTGCTGGATCACATGGTAGTTTTATTTTTAGTGTTCTGAGAAACTTCCATATAATTTTCCATAGTGGCTATCCTAATTTACATTTCTACTGAATTGTTTGGGGGGTCCCCTTTCTCCCCATCATTATCATTTTGTGTTCTTTTTTTTTTTTTTTTTTTTTTTTTTTTTTGAGACAGAGACTATGTCGCCCTCAGTAGAATGCTGTGGCATCAGAGCTCACAGCAACCTCCAACTTTTGGGCTTAAGTGATTCTCTTTCCTCAGCCTAACAAGTAGCTGGGACTACAGGCACCCAATATAATGCCTGGCTACTTTTTTGTTGCAGTTGCCATTGTTGTTTGGCAGGCCGGGGCTGGGTTTGAACCTGCCAGCTCTTGGGTATATGGCTGATGCCCTAGCCACTAAGCTACAGGTGCCAGGCCATGTGTTCTTGTCTTTTTAACAAAAGCCATATTAGGGTTGCGCTTGTGGCTCAGTAGGTAGAGTGCTGGCCCCATAGAGCGAGGGTGGTGGGTTTGAACCCTGCCTGGACCAAACTGCAACAAAAAATAGCTGGGCGTTGTGGTGGGTGCCTGTAGTCCCAGCTACTTTGGAGGCTGCAGCAAGAGAATTGCCTAAGCCCAGGAGTTGGAGGTTGCTGTGAGCTGTGACCCCATGGCACTCTACCGAGGGTGATAAGGTGAGACTCTTTCTCTAAAAAAAAAATAATAATAAAAGCTATTTTAATTGGGGTGAGATGACATCTTGCTATGATTGTAATTACATTTCATAATTAATTTTATTTGAGATTTTATTTATGTAGACAAGAAAAAGTATACTCAAATTATTTTTTAAACACTGTGAGAGAAAATATTAAAGAAAAAGGTTATTTTAGGCTCGCACCCGTAGCACAGTGGTTACTTCACTAGCCATATACATGTTCATCAGTGTTGCTGAGGATGGTGGGTTTGAGCCCAGCCCAGGCCAGCTAAACAACAACTGCGACAACAACAACAAAAATAGCTGGGTGGTGAGGCAGGTGCCTGTAGTCCCCAGCTACTTGGGAGGCTGAGGCAAGAGAATCACTTAAGCCCAAGAGTTTGAGGTTGCTGTGAGCTGTAACGCCACAGCACTCTACCAAGGGTGACATAGTGAGACTCTGTCTCAAAAAAAAAAAAAGAACTCATTTTATATTTCTTACTTGGAATAGTCTTTATTTAACCCTGACGCATTTCACTCACCATAGAAAGAAAGCCCAAGGGAAATGAGGGAGCGGGGAGGAGGAGGTGGGAGAGGGGTGGGGGTTTACAGCGTATGGCAGAACTCTTGGGGCCAGGACACAATTATAAGAGGGATTTTACTTCTAACAAATGCAGTCAGTGTAACCTAATTCTTTGTACCCTCAATGAACTCCAAACAATAAAAAAGAAAGAAAGCCCAATGATTTTCTTCATCTAATTGCTAAGTTCTACTGCATTAGGTTGTAAAAATGACCTGGATTAGGTGCAGATTAGGATTAGGTATCTGGTTGTATGTACCAGGTCTGATGATTAAGTTCTCAAACTCATTCTAGAAAAAGTGCTATATGCCTCATTGCTGAATATCACTATGGCCACCTTTGAAGTACTCACCTTGGAAAGCTATGCACTGATGCTAGTGCTTAGTCCACCCATCATAGCAATTTTGGAAATCTTTTTATAGAATGACTATTAGAACTGTTGTTGTATGCAGTCTGACAATCAAGTTCATGAACTTGCCACCATGCACTTACGTTGGCAGCACTGCATAAACAACTCAGTAAGATTTCAATGTCTCACATCTGTATTTGCGTCAATGTGTGGCAGTGTCTTACTGAGTGGTGTTCTTTAGTGTTGCTGAGTGTTTTTGTGTGCAGTGCAACGATATTGGTCTATAATTTTCTTTTCTTGTTGGGTCTTTCCCTGGTTTGGGGATCAAGGTGATCTTTGCTATGTATAGAATGTGTTGGGTAATATTCCTTCTTTTTCTATATTTTGGAAGAGATTTAGCAGTATAGGTACTAGTTCTTCTTTAAAGGTTTGGTAGAATTCTGATAGCATCAACTATACAAAATCCCCCTAAAAAAAATGTTTTGTTTTATTCTTACACTGTCTTTCACATTGACTATCTTGGCTTCTAAGAACGTGAACAGTTTTATTAACTTTATAAGATAAAAATGCTTTCAAATAATATTATTTTATTATTACTCATATTAAGACTACTGAGGAAGCTTTTTGTGTGTTTGTTTTTCATTTTTCCTTAGATTTCCTCATTGATTTTCTACACGCAAAATAAAGGAGACTTTTTTTTTTTTTTTTGGTTTATTCATTCAGTATGTATTACTTATGTGTCACAGGAGTAAAGATAATTAGATTTTTTTCTGTTGATTCTATTTGAAAAAAAATTTTGAAAAACTAAAATAATGTTTTAATTTTTTTTGAGGCAGAATTTCACTTTGTTTTCCTTGGTAGAGTACGATGGTTTCATAGCTCACAGCAACCTCAAACTCTTGGGCTCAAGTGATCCTCTTGCTTCAGCCTCCTGATTCACTGGGACTACAGTCGCCCACCACAACACCTGGCTAGTTTTAGAGACTGGATCTCCCTCTTGCTTAGACTGGTCTCAAACTCCTGAGCTCATATGATCCACCTGTCTCAGCTTCCCATAGAGCTAGGATTATAGGCATGAGTCACCTCACCTGGCCAAATTTAAAATTTTTTTTTAATTTTTTTCATATAAAAGAAAAATGTATTTTTAAAAACTTTTATTTTTTATTTATATGTAAGAGAGACTAGCTTCATGTTTCTCCTCATTCACAGAGTATTTGGGTCACTTTAAATCAGTATTTACTGAAGTTCTTCATTCCTTTTTCACAGTTGCATGGTACTTCACTTTATACGTATTTATTCAATCAGCCACTAATTAGTGGTAATTTCAAATGTCTATTACACATAAAGCTTCCATGAATAAGCTTAAACATAAGCTGACTTTCTATTTGGAATACATTTCTAGACATGGATTGCTGTATAAAAGTAAATGCATATTTAATTTTGCTAAATTAACCAAAGTACCCTCAGTTCGGGTGAATGATTTCCCATTCTCATTAGGAATTATAGACACCCTTTTCCCCAAATTCTCACCAGAAAATTCTGCTTATTTTGTTTTTTATAATCTAAAGGATGAAACAATAAATGATAATTTACATGAATTAAATTTTTATTTCTCTTTGGGTAAGAACACAATTTCATGGATAATTGTTCATTTTTTTAATTAAGAGGCTTTATTTTTTACAGTAGTTAAAGATTAAGCAGAAAGTGCAGAGTTTCTCTCTCCTCTGCCCCCACCATTTTAGCACTTTGGGTGACTGTAATACTTTTGCTGCAATAAATGACCAAACACTGATACATTACTATTAACTTAGGGCTCTAGTTTATAAACACATTCCACTTTTGAAATTTTTATTTGGAGTAGCTTGATTTAAGTCATATACATATGAAATACATTTTAAATGTTCCTGAGGCTAAAAAGGAGATAAACAATTTCTTCCAAATCAAAAAACATTTTAAAAGCCACACATACAGGAAGGAAATATATTATACATGTTATTAAGTTGTAGAAGGGGGAAACAAATAGTGATTTAAAATATGATCTTAAAATTGAAAATACCAAGGGCAGCAGCTTTTACCCAAAGATCTAGACTTGTAATTGAAATAATTCCCTCATGAACCACTTCATACGACATGTCACACAAGTTTGATGCCAACAGAGATTTATTGATTTAACCGTAACAATTTTCTAGACGTTCTCCAAAGCAACACCTGATGTCTGGCTGAACGTTCACACATAAAAATCAAAAATTAAGTGTAGTATGAATCCTTTCCACCTTACAGATAGTCTTATCAGTGTTGCGTCAGTCACAAGTGGCAGCTCTGATTATATTTTATTTCTTGTTATATCTGTTGTACTGTCACATTCTATTTCTACTGCATTGTCTGATTTTTACACCTATAAAACCTGTGTCCTAAAAACAAGATCCCTAGAACAGCTGCAGGAAACAAAGCAAATTCTACCTACAGGGCAAGCCTCAGCTAATTTCTTGCAAGGTTTCTGGAGATAAGGTACTGACTGACTTGAGCTCACAATCTAAAGTTACCAAATTCACACAGAGACATGTGGTACAAGGAATGAGGGTCATTAGAAATGACTCACAGTAGGAATGAATCTGGTAAAGCCATTTAGAATATGAAATTCTGAGATAAGCAACATAAACCAGATGAGTTTGAAAGCTTAAAATAATAAAACACGGAGTAAAAAATATAAAAGAAGGATAAGACACTATTAAAAATGCCTGTATCTCTTTTCAAAGGCATCAAGGGAAAGCTTATATAAGGATTATCACATAAGAAAATGCACCTGTGTGTATTTGGAGCCCTGACATTGTGAGAGTAGAATTTATAGATTTATTTTGGTAGAAATAACCTCTAATTACTATGTTTAGAGCTGTATCCCACCTAGGGATTTTATTGTAAAATTTCTTTATTAAATTATATCATAGATATTATGTTTATGCAATCTAATACAGATATGTGTATATGGAGAGAGAGGAGAGAAAAGAGAGGAGAGAGGGTACAGAAGAAGAGGAGAGGACGCGAGGGGAGTGACAGGAGGGAAGGAGCAGTCAGGGGAAGGGAGGGGAGGGGAGAGGGTGGAGAGGCAGAGATGTTTCAAGATCTGTAGGCAATCAGCAAGCCCAAAACTCAGCAGAACAGATGTACAGTTCCAGTTTCAGTGTGAAGACCTGAGAATCAAGGGTTTCATTTCAAGTGCAAAAGTTAGAGGCTTCAAATACAAAAAGAGATGAGTTTCCATCCACATCTGAAGACCAGCAATGATGAATGTCTCAGCTCAAGCCGTCAGGTAGGATGACTTCCCTCTCATTCAGCCTTTTTGTTCTGAACAAGCCTCACCCACATTTAGAACAGTCTGCTTTACTCCATCTACTGATCAGTATGTTATTCTCTTCCAGAAACACCCTCACAGACATGCCCAAAATAATATTGGGCAAAATGTCTGGGTGTCCTGTGGCCAAGGCAAATTGACACGTAGGACCACCACCATTCCCACTGAAACGGCCTTATGATTATACACTTTACCTCATTAATGAATGAATTAAATTCTGAAAAGCAACTCATGACTGTTTTAACCAACAGATGATTAATCATAGTTCCAGCGAGATGGCATAATATAATGGAGGTTTGCCAGGATTTGTGAGTAGTCTATCCAAACACACTGCCCCTCTTCTTCCAAATAATAGCATCACAGCTGGAGAAGTGGCTCCTACTCAGTGATGGTTTTTCCACACCTCAGTGAAGTCCTGTGTGGCTACTTGACTAAATCATTCCTAATGAAACGAAGCCAAAGTGACACCTGCTGTTCACAAGCCTGGGCTGTAATGCAGTGTATCACGTGGCTCTATCTGGATTTTCCTTCCAGGGGGCTGTCACTTGAACATATCTCTGAACTATCTTTGACAAAGAATGCAAGTTTAGCTTTCCAACAGAGAAAGTAGTTTCAAGGAACACAGAACATAGCATTCTGCCTACGTTTCACAATTTTTTATGCTTTAGACAAAGAAAACCCCCAATATTTTGTACTTTAAGAAGAAAAAATTATATGTTTCTATATAGTAAGCAAAGCTATTTATGGTTTGGTTGCTTCCTTACATTAGCTCAGTATTTACTCGCACAGTTGCCCACCGTAACTTTAAGTGAGGGGTAGTATTGGAGGAGCGAGGTCCAAACCTAAGCTGTGTGACATAGGATAAAATAAAACAGTGAACAGGCAGGAAGAAAATCTGGTCAGCCAGCTAGCTGATGGTAGCTAATAATAAGCCCTGCAAAACATTTGGGAAAACTTTTGCTTTTTATAACTTGGAAGACAGAATATGTGCCTGCTCATAAAAAAGGCAGACTTTGAAACTACCCTGGCTCAAAAGAAAACAGGCCGTGCCAATGATGACTGGAGTTGGCCAGAGAGGATATGAGTCACACTCTCTGAGAGTGACGTAAAATCTGTAGCCAACAATACAGGGGAAGTAGGACACCAGCACCTAACTTGGTGTATTTCAACCTTTTTTATCTCACGGCACACTTGAACCTGTAGTTAAACTTCTACAGCACACTTATATTGTGTTGCTCAGAAAAAAGGAGTAAAAGAAAAAGGCTGTGCTTACTGTGCTGTGAATTTCTTTTGAAAGTAATTTAATTATTGATCTTTAAAAATTTACGCAGCACAGCTTCCATCCTCTCATGGCACACTGGTTAAAAATCACTGATCTAAATGGTCCAAACAAGAACATTCCTGTCAATGCCAATGTGACATGTTCAAATTCCTCCTGAGCGTAATTACTTCATTGCTAGAGTAACCATTGCTATGGGTTTTCAGTAGTTTCTTTTCCAACTCATAGTTTCTATTTTCTTTTTCTTTTTTTCTTTTTTTTTTTTTGTCCATTATCTTAATGCTGACCGTATATTAGGTATTTGATTGGAGAGGAAGATTCTTGATTTGTCTTATTATCTTATCAGTCCCCAGATTTATATATGAAACAAATAGATTTACAATTAGTGGGTCAGATTGGGAGTCCAAATAAGTGTGTTCTGTTTAGGAGACTATGCATGTGACTAACGCAGCTGCCGGAGAGGCAGACTGTGGCCAGAGCTGTTGGCTTTTCCCAGCAAATGTTCTCCTGTTCTCCATCCACCGTTGTAGACTCACAGCTGTTCTAAAAGCAGAACCTTCTGCTCACGGCAGCACTTGCTCAGGAGATGTGAAAACTGAGACCAGTGTTTCATCCATCTTTAACATTGCCCTGAACTCTCCCATCCCCCAGGACACTTAACCAGCTCCTGGACTTTTCCCTTCAGTGAACTAGTAAGGGGTTTCTTTAATGGATTTCATTCCTTCCATTTTTAAGTGAAATCAATGCAGTGTTCATTGGTTGTTTATTCTGCATTACTTTGGAGGTCCCACAAGTTTCGTCAGAATAGAATATTACAAAGTACCTTGATTGCACAATCCCGAGTTTGCTGCTCAGGTGAGAAATAAATCAGTGATGACCGTGTTCCTTTCCAGTCTGCGTTTTTGTTCCTGGCCAGTACTCTCCCAGAAGTGACACGTTATGTGACCTTGGTGTGATTCTAAGCTGTTAGCTGAGTATTGTCTGCTTGCTTGTTTATGTATTGTTATAGGGAGAGTGTTTATTTTCCCTCCATCATAAGTAAGTCCCGTTTCCAAGTATTAGAAAACAAAAATCTTTTGTGTTGCTCTGTTGACTGTGTAGACAATGATGCTGTGTCAGTTAAAATTCTCCCTTCATGAAAAAGCCAGCTTCTTACATGCAGACTCATTACAAGTCCAATTCCAGTACCCTTTCTCTAAGATCATTTTGAATCATAACGGCCAGAAGAAAAACTTAACAAGTTTTACACATGTAAGGTTTCTGAACCTTCTGGAGATTTAGGACAAAAAAGGACAGAAAATTTTTGATTTACTATGGTCTATTTCTTGTTAATCTGATATAGTGAGTACACATTTCACAATATTTAGATTAATCTGAAATCAAAATGAGAAAATTTATCAATCACATTATAAGTCTTCTTAAAATATTCAGAGGTATTGTGCTGATAAAATTTTAAAACTAAGAAAAAAAAATATGAAAATTGAATTCCTTGTGACTTAAATGTGCTGACACCTAAAAAATTCTGTTTGTCATGGCTTAATAAATTATCTAACTCAATTATTACTTCTTATTCTTATAGCCATGTCTTATAGCACTTACTGCTTTTATAAAAAAAATTGCATCCAAAATTCAAAATATTGGAATATTAAAGATATATTTTGGACCTAAAATACTTTTCTCATATTTTGGTCTTTAATTTGGTGCATAGGGGAAAAAAATAGATATAATCTGTGGAGCTATAACTCTGATTAATTTATCATAATAAAAAATATAGCCATAAAAAATGTACTCATTGTATAAAATGAGGGATAATAGAAATAATTAGGTTTGATTATTATTCTATCAATTAAAGTAGTTTGCACTATTGTTTAAGAGGATTTTTAAAAATTAAGTGTTTTAAAACAGTTTATTCAGCTTTCCAAGATATTCAGCTTTCCAAGAAGTAACTATAGGTAAGTAATTTATTACATAATATGTTTCAGTGATTAAATACTTTCACATGGAGAAGAGGCAGACTAGCGTTCATTTACAAAGACTGCTACAGTATTTGTCTACATTCTTTCATTTTGGAAGGATTTTGTAATTAGATTTAATTTTTAAAAAGCTAAAATATGACTACATAAAAATTAAAGGAGCTAGCACATTTGTTAAAATTCAAATTATCTATAATATCGTCTTATTCAATTGTGATTATTAACTAAATTTTTATGAACAATGTCATAACTTAATGATTTGATTTCATATAGCCTGATTTTATTTGTTATTATAACAAATTAGTCAGAGTTGTAGCTCTGCAGATTATATCTATTTTTTTTTCCTATACACCCAATTAAAGACCAAAAGCCTAAATAAAGGTCCACTTTAGATACTTTTTTATTTTTGCTTTTTAACTCAGAACAATCTCAAACATACAAGAAAAGCTATGACAACAGTAAAAAAACTATTTTTTTCTCAATAAATACAACAAGGACATTCTCTTACTAATCACAATGCAATGATCACTATTGGGAAATGAACGTGGTATAATACTGCCGTCTAATTCTTAGGTCCACTCAAGTTTTGCCATTTTTCCTAGCAATATTTTTAAGCAAAAGATTCCAGTTGAGAATCATAAACTGCATTTTGTTTTCATCTTTTCAGTCATCTTCAATCTTGAATAATTTTACAATTTTCTTTAACCGTCCGTCTTTGATGCTTGACACGATGATAGGAAGTTATTCTGCACGGTGCCCTTCCATGTTGGTTTCCATAGTGGTACCTCTTACTTAGATTCAGGCGATGTGCCTTCAACAGGGACATTTTAGCAGTGATCCTGCATTCTCATTACACTCTCTCCAGGGAGCATAACCACAGTTTATCCCATTATTGGTGAACCCTTCAGGGCCTTCTAGGCTTCTTCCAAGGATGGAGGACCTGTGGTCTTGGGGTTACATATAGCCTTCTGGATCTATGAGTGTGGCCTTTTGACCGAATCCAAATTTTACAGGACACATCCTTTTAATAAAGGGATTATTTTGTAAAGTTTGGATTACATTAAGGAGCAGCACTTGGGGAACTGAAGGGTGATGTATGGCTTTGAGGCTGCTGGTCTAATCAATTAGTATAGTGTGAAGATTTATTCAAACTATTAAAAATACCATTCCTTATCACAATTAAATGTTTATATCAGATTTATGAGCTATAAATATTGAACACCTTCAAGGGGTTCTAACCTGTTATATCAACATTTATTTTGATGCCCAAACTTCCTGCGAGTTGGCCCATGTGAACCCCTTTATGTTGCTGCCATCCTTTTAACATGTCCCCGTCATTCTCTAAGCACATCTTTGTTTTGTATGTGAACAGATACTCTAGCTGAATGTCTACTGTGAAGATGCAGCATCAAAGTACATATTGGCAGCAACATATTATAACTTCTTGAATAAATTAGTCATGACTTCACATTGCTACAGATAAACAAACCGGAAAATTTGAGGAGAAAAGTAGTATTTACATACTTTCAATGTAACTCTATACTATGTACTTACCATTACAATATAAATGGGTGACTTGCGTGGAGAAAGCTGGCAGATAGCCTCTTAGTCAAGTAATCACGGATCATGGGATGAATTATGGGTGCCACCTGCAAAGGTTCAAGCGCTCATGGACAGTGTAACAGCTAAATAACCACCGTGGAAATCTATACAGCAATGAAGACGAGTGTACTGAGAATTTCAGGGGAGGGAGCAAAGAGGGTAGAACAGAGACATTAGTTATCAGATCGTCCCAAGAGGAGGAAAGAGTTTCAGGTAAGAAAATCCAGAGCAGGAATGGCCCTCACTGGGGTCCTCACAGGAAGTAGCAGAATTTCAGCCCAGACCGACCCTGGAGGGATCCAGAACACAGCTGAAGGGGTGTGTGGGAGTGAGCACTTTTCTTCCGATCACACCTGCGGGGGTCTTCCAGCTCCCATCCGTCAGAGCCCCTCACCTGACGATCCCAGGCGCTGCTGCTGCTGGTGAACTGGCGGATTCCCAGGAGCAGAGCGCTCAGGGGCCTGCCCTCCGGTCTAGGCCACTTCCTCTCCCCACGGCCCTGGAGGGATGGTCGGTGCCGTATGCCCTGTGCAGGTCCAGACAGGAATGTCACAGCCGCTCAGTCTCCCTGCCAACGGGTCCCACACAAACATTCCCCAGCTCCTGCTTAGACTGTGTCAACTTCAGGAAGGGGAGACACGGGAGAGGAGCAGCGCTCAGGGGGCTCTGACCCTGGGTGGGCGTCTGCAAAGGGACTGGACGTGCCACAGCGCTCTCCAGGACAAGAGGGCAGACAGCGCAGTGCCCTGCACCAGAGCACTGGCCCGGGATCCCAACTCATCCACACCCCTCCAGGGGAGACACTCTCTCCCCTTTGGGGCCTGCCTTCCACTACTTGAAGGAAAAGAAGCGATTCTATCAGAAGATACCTGACCCTGAGTAGTCATCACTGGATAATGTGGAAATTGCAAAGAGAGGGAATCAGCCTAAGGGCCCATTAACTGCTGAGCGGATGAAGAAAGGGAGGCTTACATATACCCTGCAGTGCCGAAGAAAGGGAGGCTTAAAAGAGGGGCTTACATATACCCTGCAGTACCGCTCAGCCACAGAGGAGTGTGAAATTCCTCCCCTCCCCTCCCCTCCCCTCCCCTCCCCTCCCCTCTCCCTTCCAGTTCCCAGGTCCCGGGATGGCATGTTTGTGTCCAGGGGGGGACCAGAGTTTGACTGGACTGAGCTGGGGCAGTTGCTCTGGGGCCTCCCTGGACTCACGTTCTGGTTCTGACCGGGTGGGGCAGTGCATCACCTGCTGCTCCAGAAGAACGCTCAGGCCCAAGGGCAGGTGCACTGTGGGGGTGGCCCCTCTTGACATCAGCAGGAGGGGGCAGCTGTGGGACACACAGGCCCCTCATGTTTTTCTCTCTTGGTGATGAGGGCGGGCTGTCTGCTCCAGGGGCACGGCCTTTCCCGGCCCAGCAGGGCGCAGGTGGTGGAGGACTCTCACTTGGTTTCACATGGGGCTACCAGACTGGTGTGGGCTTTAGCCAAAATGTTGCAGAGGGGCGGCATGTTCATGTGAGGGACACAGGTTTCTCACAGACGAGATGGGCAGTTTGCAACTCCAGGAGAGGACTGGCAACCCTGGGCGCCCCCAGAGAGGCTTTTGTCTTTGGGGTGCACCACAACACTAATGCTTCTTTGTAGTGGGATAGGAGTGAGCTCCAAGCTCCCCAGAAACCTGCACATAAGTGCGGCAAACACCCTGCCGGAAGGTCCCTGTGCACGGCTCCCCGGTCCTAAGGGACAGCAGCCTGAGGGGCCCTGTGGATGGCTCACCAGTCCTGAGGTGACAGAGGCCTGAGGGTCCCCATGGATGGCTCACCAGTCCTGAGGGGACAGAGGCCTGAAAGTCCCCGTGAACAGCTCTCCGGTCCTGAGGGGACAGCAGCCTGTGGGCAGGTGTTCAGTCTTCTGCAGCAGCTTGGATGGAACGGGAAACCATTATCCTAAAAGAAACACCTCAGGGATGGAAAAGCAAAAACCACGTGTTCTCACTGATTAGCAGAAGCTAAACAATGGTGGTATAAAGAGAGGTAACGAACATGGAAAACTAAGAAGCTGGGAGAGGGAAGTGGGGGGTAGAAAGTTACCCATTGTGTATAAAGGACACTAAAAGTACTAACTTTAATGTCATATTATACAATTTATACATGTAACAAAAATACCTCCTAAGTCTATTCAAGCAAAAATATGATAATTTTAAAAAATTAAAAAAATAAAAAATAAAGAATAATTTAAAAATTAAAGCAGCATCAAAAATACATTACTTGGACCTGATCAAACTAAAAAGCTTCTG
>CAUYPK010125250.1:0-10312 GCA_963574355.1 Loris lydekkerianus | reverse complement strand
ACATGAATAGAACCTTCTCTAAAGACAGACAAATGGCTAACAAACATATGAAAAAATGCTCATCATCCCTAATTATTAGAGAAATGCAAATCAAAACCACCCTGAGATACCATCTAACCCCAGCAAGAATGGCCCACATCACAAAATCTCAAAACTGCAGATGCTGGCGTGGATGTGGAGAGAAGGGAACACTTTTACACTGCTAGTGGGACTGCAAACTAGTACAACCTTTTTGGAGGGAAGTATGGAGAAACCTCAAAAAACTCAATCTAGACCTCCCATTAGATCCTGCAATCCCATTACCGGGCATCTACCCAGAAGGAAAAAAATCATTTTATCATAAGGACACTTGCACAAAACTGCTTATTGCAGCTCAATTTACAATTGCCAAAACGTGTAAACAGCCTAAATGCCCACCAACCCAGGAATGGATTAACAAGCTGTGGTATATGAACACTATGGAATACTATTCAGCTATTAAAAAAATGGAGACTTTACAGCCTTTGTATTAACCTGGATGGAAGTGGAAGACATTATTCTTAGTAAAGCATCACAAGAATGGAGAAGCATGGATCCTATGTACTCAATTTTGATATGAGGACAATTAATGACAATTAGTGACATGGTGGAGGTGGGGGAAGGGGAGAGCAGAGAGAGAAAGGAGGAGGGAGGGGTGGGGAAAGGAAGAGCAGAGAGAGGGAAGGAGAGAGGGGTGTGGGGCCTTGGTGTGTGCCACACCTTCTGGGGGAAAGACACAATTGTAAGAGGGACTTTACCTAACAAATGCAATCAGTGTAACCTGGTTTCTTGTACCCTCAATGAATCCCCAACAATAAAAAAATAAATAAAAGAAATAAAAAAAAGAGAGAAAGAATAAAAAGAAATGCTTAACATCATTTCTCGATCATCAAGTATTAAAATGGCTGTTAAACACTCACTGCGCGTACGGTAACAGGGCCTCCTCTCCCACTGCCACCAACAGGCATCACACCCAACCCCTGTGTTGTCCCCGGGTTGATGTTTTAAAACTCCTTTCTATTTAACCCATTCAGGTATTGTTTGTTAGAACATGATATGATTTTATCAGTTGGTTATAGAAATAGAAAAAAAAAAAAAAGGAGGAAATGGGAACTGTATCAGGATTGTATTTAGAAGCATATGAATGATGCTATGATGGGAAAATGGCAGAAATCACTAAAAGGCTGACGTGTCTCACGTAGCGAGAAGTCCTCCTTCTCCTGCTTTCATCTCTGCCAGTGTGAAAACACTTTGATCTTCCGGCTTTGTAGCCTCACAGGGGTATGGTGTTTACTACACATCTGGGCAACACATCCAGGCAGGAAGAATGTGGGGAAGGGGCACAAAGACAAAAGGGGGAAAGCAACAGGGTCTTTTCTTTTCATAAAAGTGCTCCTAGAGGTCTCAGCCAGTGACCCTCACTGTTCTTCATCAGCCAGAGGTTGCTGTGAGCTGTGACACCACAGCACTCTACCCAAGGCGACAGCTTGAGACTGCCTCAAAAAAAAAAAAAGATAATCTTAAAATATTCTATTGTCTTAGGAATATAAACAGAAATGTTTCTCTATATAAACTTTTCCCCTCAAATGCATTGTTATTGAGAGATACATATGCTCTACCAAGTTTGAGTATTATAAACTCAGAGTGATTCTTTTGGGAAAATGTTAATCAGAGAAATACTCTCCAGGACATGCCCAAATGCTGTGGAAGTGTTTCCTTACCTGCAGCTAGACCTCATCCATGGCAACAGTTGCATAGTAAGCATGCCATGGTGTGGTTACATCATAATTGATGTGCCTTCCCCCCTGTTGTTGAACATTTAGAATGTCAGTTTCTCACAATTATTAACAAGGCTGCATGGAACATCTTTATACGAATATCCTTACCCATTTGTCCAATTACTTCTTTGGGATAAATTAAATTCTTGAAATCAAATTGCTGGGATGATGGTTCTACAAATTTAAAATTTTGATACATATTGCCAAATTGCCCTCTAGAAAGGTTGTACCAACTCCACTACTTTCCATTGCTGTAACAATGACCATGCATCACAGGGGCACCCTGGCCCCACTTATATGGAGAGGAGGATGGATGGCTCTGTTAATGCCGCCTTAGGAAACAGGGAGCTTCATAACTCAGACACCAATTACATTTGGAAATGAGATTAGCACATGGGCTCTTCCCATTCATCTCTCTAAGAGTCTCAAGATTCCATTCCTGGGCAGATGAAACAATAAAACAAAACTGGTGAAATGAAGTCAACTTGGACCTAGGACATTTACCTTGATAAATGTTTCCATTTAGGACCAACTTTCAGGGCAGCTTGCTCAGGTCTGACTTGCAGGAGCATCACTACCATGTTCCACTCAGTTTCTTGCCCTAAGGGGTCCTGCTCCTGAAAACACAGCTGCATCTCATTAGCCCCCTCCTCAAAAGCATGTCGTGATGCCTCACCCCACACGCGTCCTTGAGAATGTCCTTTTAGAAGAGTTGCAATGTCCTTTAGAAGAGTGCCCAATGTCCTTTTAGAAGAGTTGCAGTTGTTTTCTGCATAATACTAATGACAGTGTCAATAACAATATAAAATTAGCACTTACTTAACAGGGAATTAGTGTTTAATGGGTGTGAGTTTTAGCTTGGGCTGATGAGAGAGTTCTGGAGATGAACTGTTTGGTGACGGTTGCACAACAATGTAAATGTACTTACTGCCACTGAACTGAATACTTATAGATGACTAACGTGGTACATTTGTGTTATATATTTTACCACAATAAAAAATGTTAAAAAAAAAAAAAAAAAGGCACTGATTTTAAGTTGATGTTGTTATTTCTTCCTGAACAAACTGAAAAACCAATAACTCTTCTAAGATCCATCAGAGAAGTAAGATCACAGGACACACTGCTGACCCCCCAAATTAGAGAAAAATGCACGGAGATATATAATCACAGCTTATCGAGGCAAAAATCCCTGAGAAGAAACCTCCGTGGGAATTAGTACAAGGGTAGGAAAACTCGAGCTATGACGATGCATTGTGGGAGGCTCAGTGTGGACAAGTGTGAGAGATTAAAAACTTTAGCAAGGCCTACTTAGAGGGTGGCCCCACATTCTTTGTGAGTTTTACCTCTAGAAGCTCTACCAGGTTCTCCTGGTGAATACTGAAGGAAAAAAATCCCTTCATGCTTCCTGCAGGCAGAGGAGGAAAGGGACCATGATAAAAAACAGGAAAGGATTCTGCTTTCACAGCAAGGCTTGCCCTCAGGAGAAGCTATTTTGCCAGAGCCTAACTACTGGGTTTTATCAGAGCCAAACCAACCCGAGGAAAGGGAAATACCCAATTCCATCCCAGGCAATCTTGCCCCACCTAAAGAAGTAGGGGGACCCAGAAGCACTGGTGAAGTTCATAGGTCACAAGCACAGGGTCACTAAAAGACTGAGACCTGATCACAGGAATATAAAATGTCTCACCTCCCCCATAACTCACCACCACACCACTAAAGGCATATTTATTGGAGTTTCATTTCTTTTCTTCCTTTTTTCTTTTCTTTTCTTTCTTTTTTTTTTTGAGACAAAGTCTTACTATGTTACCCTTGGTAGAGTGCTGTGGTGTCACAGCTCACAGCAACCTCAAACTCTTTGGGCTTAAGTGATTCTCTTGCCTCAGCCTCCCAAGTAGCTGAGATTACAGGTGCCCACCACAATGCCTGGCTATTTTTTTGTTGCAATTGTCATTGTTGTTTAGCAGGCCAGGGCTGGGTTCAAACCTGCCACCCTTGGTGTATGTAGCTGGCACCACAACCACTGTGCTACAGGAGCCAAGCCTATTAGAGTTTCTTTTATTCAGTATATCATGCTCAGCTTTCAACATAAAATTTTACAAGGCATAGCAAGAAGCAAAAAACATAATTTGAAAAGACAGAGCAAACATCAAAACTAGCCTTGGATATGGCAGGGATGTCGGGAATTTTAAACAACTATGATTAATATGCTAAGGGCTGTAATGGGGAAAGTAGGCAACATGCAAGAACAGGTGAGTACAATAAACAGAGAAATGGAAATTCTAGGAAACCATCAAAAGGAAACGTTAGGAGACTAAAAACACTGCAGTAGAAGTGAAGAATGTCCTTGATGGCCTCATTAGAAGATGGGACATGGCTAAAGAAAGAATCTCTGACCTTGAAGAAATGATGGAAACTTCCAAAACTGAAAAACAAGAAGACTAAAAGGACTGCAAACAAACAAAGAAAAAAGGTAGAGAGTATCCAAGAACCACGGGGCAAATACAGAAGGAGTAACACAGACATGGTGGGAATATAGGGAGTTAAAGAGGGAAGGAGCAGAAGGAAGATGTGAAGCAATAATAACTGAGAATTTCCCCAAATTGATATTAGACACCAAACCACAGATCCAGGAAGCTCAGAGAACATCTCACAAGATAGATGCTAACTCCCCCCCAAAAAGATACTTAAGTGTATCATATTCATACATGTACTGCAGAAAACCAAAGATAAAGGAAAAATCTTCGAGACAAAAATCTTGCTCTGTCCCCTTGGGTAGAGTGCCACGGCATCACAGCTCACAGCAACCTCAAACTCCTGGGCTCAAGTTATCCTCCTGCCTCAGCCTCCCAAGCAGCTGGGACTACAGGCACCTGCCACAACCCAGCTAATTTTTTTCTACTTTTAGTAGAGATAGAGTCTCGCTCTTGCTCAGGCTGGTCTCAAACTCCTGACCTTAAGCAATCTACCCACCTCAGCCTCCCAGAGTGCTAGGATTACAGGCGTGAGCCACCACACTTGGTCAAGAAAAAAATCTTGACAGAAGCCAGAGAAAGGAAACAGCTTACCTATAGAGGAGCAAAGATCTGACTTTTTAGAAACCATCGGCCAGGACATAATAATCCATAATGCATATGCACTGAACAACAGAGTATCAAATACATGCGGCAGAAACTGAGAGAACTGCAAGAAGAAATATATGAATCCACTCTTACAGCCGGAAACTTCAATACCGCTCTATCAGAAATGGGGAAATCCAGCAGGCAGAAAATCAGTAAGGACATAGTTGAACTCAACAGCATCATTTATGAGCTAGATGTAATTAGTTTTCATAAACTACATGGTCCAACATTAGCAGAGTGAATACTCTTCTTAATATCACATGAATATTCCCAAAGATAAACTATGTTCTGGTCCTAAAACACACTAAAAAAATTTAAAATAATAAAAATCATGCAGGTCTACTCTTTGACCACAGTGAAATTAAACAATAAATCAGCAATGGAAACATAGCTGGGAAAATCACTTGGAGAGTAAATGACATACTTGTATACAAAATGTGGGTGAAAAAGGAAATCTCAAGAGAAATTAAAAAATATTTTCACTTAAATGAAAATGAAAATACAATTAATCAAAATTACTGCAGAATGCACCAAAAACAGTGATTAGAAAGAAATGTATAACATTGAATACACATATTAGAAAAATAAAGAATTAAAATCAATAATCTAAGCGCCCACCTTAGGAAACTAGAAAAAAGAAGACCAATAAAATCCAAAGTTAGCAGGAAAAAATAATTTAAAATAGGGCAGATATCAATAAAATTAAAAACGGGAAGTTTTAGAGAAAAATAAACAACACCAAAAATTGGTTATTTGAAAAGGTCAATGAAATCAGTATACCTCTAGTCAGGTTATCTAAGAAAAAAAGAGGGGATATAGAAATTACTGTATCATAAATGAAAGAAGGGCCATCACTATAAATCTCATGAACATTAAAGGGATAAAGTAATATTACGAAAATTTCTATGCCCACATATTGGATAACCTAGAAGAAGTGTACCATTCCTTCAACGACACCATCTGTCAAAACTCACACAAGAAGAAATAGATGATTTGAATAGACCTGTATCAAAGAAATCAAATCAACAATTAATAATCTTCAAAAACAGAAAGAACCAAGCCCAGATGAGTTCCCTAGTGACTGCTACCAAACATTTAAGGAAGAAATTATAGCAATTCTTTTTGCTTCTCGGAGGTCCCAGAAGCAGGTGAGCCCCATTTCCTTTAGGAACCATCTTACACCCTTCATAGACTTTTCCTCCATTCCTCCACAATTCTCCTTATTTCCTCACACCTACTTCGTGGGATCATCTCCCAAATAAACTATCTCCCCCTGAGGTTCTTATTTTAGACTTTGCCTTCAGAAAAAAACCCAAAGGATGGCAGGGACTCCGTGGTGGGGAATCATGCTGAAAGTCACAGCTCAGGACCAGGAGGGACGCCTGTTATCTGGGGAAGCTCTGGACACGGTGTGGTGCACCACTGACCCCTCCTGCCTGGGAGCCTGGATGCTGCTCAGCACCGTGGCCACCCCTGCTGTAGGGACATGAATTTCCTGGGACTATTTTCCCTTTCAGCAAGCCTTCCTCCACATCCTCATTTCCACCATCACTTACTTTATCTCTAAAACATGGGTGAGTATTGGCTGAGCCTGGGTCATGTATGACTATCCCATGACCACATATGACCAGCCTGGGTTACATATGCCATAGCTGCAAAGGAGGCTGGGAAACCGAATATGTCTCCTTTGAGGCTTCAGAATCTTGAGTGGTGTCTGCTTCCCCTTAAGACTCATCATGTGGGGAATTCTCCAAATACAGCAAACAAAGTCATGGTGGCTTTCAAATGACTTATGTCTACTTCATATATCATGTGGGTTAGGGCTGGACCCACTTGGGTGCTTCAAACCCCTGTCCTGATATATGCTAGCATCTGGAACTGAATCAGAAGCTTGAAATGTTGCCTTGTCCTTGACTTCCCTTTACAAGTTCAAATTCAATTTCACAGTATTCATAAGAGCTTCATTGAGCCCAACCCTATTAGGGAGCCTAAGGATAGAGGCACAAAGAGTTTCAATAATTGCCTTGTATTCCCCCTTTTTCCTTTTTCGGTCAACCCACTCTGCCTTCTGCTGGGCTTTGAAGTGTAATTCAAAGGAGTGAGCTGATTTACTCCTACCTGGCCCAGCTCTCAGCCCAATTAGCTAGTGCTTTATCCCCGAGACGGACAAGGGAGAAGCTGCTGGGATGTCACTTCTCCACTCTCCAACCAGGCTGCTGGGAGAAGATGGGCTTTTTCACCTAAAGATAGCAGACACATTCCTCTAAGGCAGCAGTTCTCAACCTGTGGGTCACGACCCACAGGAACTGTATTAAAGGGCCACGGCATTAGGAAGGTTGAGAACCACTGCTCTAAGGGATATGGGGAAAGTTCACGAAGGGCTGGGAAAACACCAAAGGGTCGCCTGTACCAGACAGGAGGTTGGGAGTCAGGGCAGACTTCTCAGAAAACCCAATATTTCAGATAAGTCTGGAAGGGCAGTAGGAGTTTACTTCATCTAATGGGATAAAGATGCTCCAGTCAAATCACCTGCATGTGTGTGTGTGAATACAAAATATATTCAAGGAACAGACTCAGGGAGAAAGCTTAGAGGCCCAGTAAATAAGTGGTTCATCACTTCTTAGGGGACCTGAGACCCCCACTGGACAATCTGATGGATTCTACTCCCGAACTGAATCCACATGCACCTACTCAGAGACTGGAATATGCTGCCCAGGGATGCCGGGTACCCCCCCCCCCCCAGTTCAGAATCTATTATGTAAGTCAACTTTGATTTGCAGAAGCACAAACAGGCCCAGAGAAGACCCAAATGGCTGTCACGGCAAAGCATTGCTTCTGTAACGGTATTTTGTTTAGTCCCTCTCCCACAGGTTGGAAATTTACCTCAAGTGACTGATGATCTTTATTTCAAAGGGAGACAAGCAAAAGCTGACGAAAAGCTTTGCAAGCACAGAGAGAGTTTGACAACTGATATGTTTCACTGTAGGGAAACTGAAGGTCCAGACAGATTTTCACTGAGAAGCCCCAGAGGTCATGACTGCAAGTCCTTTCTCTGGGGCAGTTTCTCAGCAGAAAAAAAAAAGTTCCAACACACTGTCTGCAAGGAAACAGGGGGTGTTCTTTAACGAGCCTAGAGGTAAATATTCTAGAGCTGGGCTGAGAACAAACTTGAGGTGTCAGACCTGAGGATGCAGCTTTTTAGTTAGCACCTGTGTTTAATTGAGCCCTCCTACCTTTCCCCTACGCTGTGGCTGTGGTCACTAAACCTGGAACCTCTGTGGTTCAAATTCCCCAGAAATTAACACCCTGAAGACCTGGGAGGGGAGAAGTACCCGAGTGCATGGGCTCAAAATGCCCCATGGCAAAGACTTGCAGTCAATTCTCAAGTTTCCAGCACCCTTCTTTCCCTCCATATTCTCAGTATCTGGTTTTGCCAATTCCTGAGCCTTGCTGGAATTCTGGGCAAAGTGGCTGTTCCTCAATATATGCCCCTCCAGAGGAGCAAGTTTGACCTCCTTCCATCCTGCCAAATCACTGGCTGTTCCCCAGGACAGTCCCTGTCCTCCTTTATAGTGTTGAGGGTTAGTGATGTCTACTAATTTCAGCAAAGATGGTGAAGGTGTTTCTATGCCGTGCACTTATTGTCTGGAGTGGATTTAATGAAAAGAGAGTAGACAGAAATAAAACTCAGCCTCCCTTAAATATACTTAATGCTGCTGAACTGTATGCTAAAAAGAGTTAAACTAGTAAATTGTATGTTATATTTTTATATCACAATTAAAAACAAGATAAACAAAAATCAATTATCTTAAAACTAGAAGTGTCCCTATTGAGTTTTCCATGAATTTTGAAAACCAAGCACAGCAAGCCATTTCCTTTGAAATCTATTTACACATACATAGAACTTAAACTTTTTTTTTTTTTTTTTAGCCAGAATCTCACTCTGTCACCCTGGGAAGAGTGCCATGGCATCATCATAGCTCACAGCAATGTCAAACTCTTGGGCTCAGTAATCTTGCCTCAGCCTCCCAAGTAGCTGGAACTACAGGCCTGCACCACTATGCTCAACTAAGTTTTCCATTTTTACTCAAGACGGGGTCTTGCTCTTGTTCAGGATGGTCTTGAACTCCTGAGCTCAAGTGATCTGCCCATCTCAGCTTCCCAGAATGCTAAGGTTACAGACATGAGCCACTGTGCCCTGCCAGAAAGAACTTAAACATTTTAATTCCTTCTAAACAATTTAAAGAGACTATTATAAGAACTGTTTAGAGCAGTGGTTCTCAACCTTCCTAATGCTGTGAACCTTTAATACAGTCCAAAGTGGTCACGAACCGCAGGTTGAGAACCACTGATTTAGAGAGTGATGTTTCTTAAATTGTGGTTTCTGGACCAACAGCATCAGTATCACTTGGAAACGTGTTAGAAAAGCAAATTATTGGTCCTCCTATCCCAAACCTAAAAGAGGATCAGCTTTCTGATAGTTGATACACAACCACTTATCTAGGACAATATCGGTGAAAAAAGAATAAAGTCAAGTACAGGCTGAATATCAAAGAAAGGGTCTAACTCTACCTGGAGGAAAGGAAAAGAAAAGCATGAAAGAGGAAGAAAAGGCCACTTCTAATCATTGACAAGCTACCATGTGCAAGGGACATGCTTGCCAGTCCACATACTAATCTCATTTAATCTTCACAGAGTCCTTGAAAAGAGGAAATTATATCACCCATTTTACAGATAAGAAAACTGAGGCTTGGGAGTGGGGTAAGCAGCTCAGCTAGTTAAGAAAGATTTCAACTAAGCTCAGCCAGACTACTTATGCCCTTCTGTTTATTTTCTACACATTCTGCTTTTAAAGTTAACCTCATCACTGAGAATAACCCCATCACTGACTATGAAGGACCAGAGTAAAGAAAACAAGATTTCTTCCCTGCTTGGTAAAATCTTAATTCATCCTCGAAGCAAAATTCAAAGGCCGCTTCCTCCAGAAAGTCTTCCAGGTCTGTCTTGTGCAAAGTTAACCTCACACATACCTGTCCTGGGGTATTTCACATCCCTCATTGTAGTATTCAAACCTCAGGGTCCCAGGACCAAATGGCATTCACAGGCAAATATGAGCCATGCCCTAAAAATTATGCCTTATACAATAAATTAATTCAAAATGCATCCAAGATTAGAGATAAAATAACACTATAGAACTTTTAGGATAAAATAGGAGAAAATCTTCAGGATGTAGGGCTGGGTGAAAAGTTCTTAATCTTGACACGAAAATATGATACATAAAAGAAAAAATAGGTAAAATGCATCATTCAAAATGAAAACCTTTAAAGAGGGAAAAAAATCACCTGGGAAAAAAATCTTTGTAAACCACCTATCTGACCAAGCACTGGTATCTACATA
>CAUYPK010125249.1:0-36249 GCA_963574355.1 Loris lydekkerianus | reverse complement strand
TTATATATTGCTTTGGGCAGTATGGACATTTTAACAATGTTGATTCTTCCCAGCCATGAGCATGGTATGTTTTTCCATCTGTTAACATCTTCAGCTATTTCTTTTCTTAGAGTTTCATAGTTCTCTTTGTAGAGATCTTTCCCGTCCTTTGTTAGGTATACTCCCTTCAGTTACCATACTTTGTGAAAAATACATCCTACATTCCTTTCCTGGTGCACCATATAGACGTATGTAACCTTTTCAGTTCTGTGTGTTCAGGATTAGGGCCATCTTAAGATCATCAGCACTAAAGCACTGTGTTATAAACACATTTAAATGTCAGAGACCCTTCACCTTAGAAATAACATGTTTTTCTTTTGAAAAAGGGTTCCTTCCTCTGATGTAGTCTTACCGTCAGCTGAATATTCATTCACTGAGCACCTCCTCTGTTCAAGCTCTGGGCTGAGGGCTGGGGCTGCAGGGACTTAGGCATCTGGTTCCTAACCTGGGGGTGATTTTGCCCTGCCCCACCCTCCTAACATTTGACCATGTCTGGAGGCTTTTTGCTTTTTTATTTTTGGAGACAGAGTCTCACGCTGTTGCCCAGGTTAGAGCGCCATGGTATCAGCCTAGGTCACAGCAACCTCAAACTCCTGGGCTTAAGTGATCCTCTTGCCTCAACCTCCCAAGTTGCTGGGACTACAGCACCTACCACGATGATTGGCTAATTTTTCTATATATTATTTATTTATTTATGACAGAGTATCACTATGTCATCCTGGGTAGAGTGCTGTGGCATCACAGCTCACAGCAGCCTCAAATTCTTGGGCTTAAGCAATTCTCTTGCCTCAGCCTCCCAAGTAGCTGGACTACAGGCGTCTGCTACAACACCTGGCAATTTTTTTGTTGCAGTTGTTTAGTTGGCCTGGGCTGGATTTGAACCTGCCACCCTCAGTGTATATAGCTGGTGCTGTAACCACTGTGCTATGGGTGCTGAGCCAGTTTTTCTATTTTTAGTAGAGTTGGAGTCTTGCTCTTACTCAGGCTGGACTCAAACTCCAGCTGAGCTCAAGTGATTCTCCTGCCATGGCCTCCCAGAGTGTTAGGATTATAGGAATGAGCCACTAAGCATATGGAGACATGTTTGATGGTCACAGTAGGAGGGCACTGCTACTGGCAGCTGGTGGGTAGAGACCAGGGGTACTTCCAGACATCGCACAGGGTATAGGAAAGCCCCCATAATGAGAATTAGCTCACCAAATATTGATAGCGTGGGTCTAATCGGAGATAGAAGAGCAAACAGAAAGGATGGCAAAGCACGGGCAGATTGATGTATACTTAGATTTTTAGGGAGCTCTAAGGGAGAAAATCTTTAGCTTTTAAAGGGAAACAAATATTAGCATTTTTTATCTTGAATCATTTTGATTTGTTGTTGTTGTTTGAACTTTTATTAAAAAAGTACCTCTAGGCTCAGTGCCCATAGCACAGCAGTCACGGCGCCAGCCACATACACTGAGGGTGGCGGGTTCGAACCCCACCCAATGCCAGCTAAACCACAATGACAACCATAACAAAATAAAAATAGTCAGGCATCGTGGTGGGCCCCTGTAGTCCCAGCTACTCGGGAGTCTGAGGCAAGAGAATCACTTAAGCCCAAGAGTTTGTGGTTGCTGTGAGCCGTGACACAATGGCACTCTACCGAGGGCAACATAGTGAGACTCTGTCTCAAAAAAAAAAAAAAAAAGTACCTCTAATAATAGTTCCTGATTTCTGGGAATAGCATTCACTTGAGCACCTCAAAAGCAGGGGTGACTACTGGGTCTAGAAAGATGGAATCACCTGCCTTGATTTAATACCAGCTTTGGGGGCAAAGCCATGCCAACCGGGATGGTGACTACGGCCTGAATGGCTAATGTCCAAATCTCTCAGGTCACTCTTGGTCTGCAGTAATGCAAAATCCTCTTCATCAGGCATTTATTGAAACACTCAATGATTGTGGATATTTAGGTGAAATAATCTATTATATTCTTTCTTTCCTCACAAGTCAGAGGATAGGATAATCCGGTACCAGCAGACACACCTATTATTCCAAACCAAACACTCACAGAAACTCCTCAAGGGGTAAGAAGAGTTCTCCTGAATGCCAAGTTACAATACCCACCTCACCCCACCCCCTTCCAGTTGGCAGACTCTCCTTTGGGAGACAAGAATTGTTTCTTTTTTGAATGGAAGAAGGGAAATTATGGATTCTTTTTATATAAAAACAGTATTGCATCAATTAATGATGGGGATACATTCTGAGAAATGTGTCTTTGGTGATTCTGTTGTGTGAACATAGCCCCCTGCACACCTAGTCTACATGGTGTAAACTTGCTCCTGGGCTACAATCCTCTGCAGTACATTACCATACTGAATACTATAGGTAATTGTGAAGCTTCGGTGAGTGTTTGAGTATTGAAACATAGTAAGGTTCAGTACCAATATTGCATAAAAGATAAAAGGTGGTGTGTCTGTGTAGAGCACGTACCATGAATGGAGCTGGCAGGACTGGAAGCTGTTCTGGGTGAGCCAGTGAGCGAGTGGGGAGTGGGGGTGAAGCCCAGGACAGTGCTGTCCACCCTGCAGACTTTACAGACACTGCACACTTAGACTGTACTACATTTATAAGAAAGGTATTTTTTCTTTAATAATAAATTAACTTTGCTATAACTTTCTTACTTGATAAACTTTTAAATTTTTTTTAGCTTGACTCTTTTGTGATACAGGCAGTCCCTGAGTTATAAACATTCGACTTGTGTACAACTTGCACTTATGAGTAAGCCCCCAAGTTACAAACATCTGACTGACATATACCTGCACTTACTAGCACAGTCTATTACAGGTAATAGGTACGTGTTCCAACTTATCTATCAATTCAACTTATGAACAACCCGATAGAAGCTGCTGTTTGTAACCTGGGGACTGCCTATAGTACTTAAAACACAAACATACTGTACAGCTGTACACAACTATTTTCTTTCTTTATATGCTTGCTTTTATACGCTTTTTTCTATTTTTTATTTTTTAATTTCTTTACTTTTTAAACTCTGTTAAAAACTAAAACACAAACACACACATTAGCATAGGCCAACACAAAGTTAGGATCATCAATATCACCTCCTCCCACCTCCACATCCTGTCCCACTGGAAGGTCTTCAGGGGCAATAACCTGCCTAGGAGCTGTCATCTCCTATCATAACGCCTTCTGGAATGCCTCCTGAAGGACCTGCCTCTTGCTCAAGGCTGTGTTATAGTTAACTTTAAAAAAATAAATATATGTAGAAGTAGCACACTCTAAGATAACCATAAAAAGTATAGTATAGTAAATACATAAACCAATATATCTTTTATCATTATCATTATCAAGTTTGTATCTTGCACATAATTGTATGTGCTATAATTTCATACAACTGGCAGCGCAGTAGGCTTGTTTGGAGCAGTATCACCACACACATCGAGCAATGCACTGTGCCAAGGCCTTACGATTGCTGCAATGTCACCAGGCACTAGGCCACGCGAGTTTTTCACTCCATTAGAATCACATGCAGCCTGTCATTGACCAAAACATTGTTACGCGGTGTGTGAATATAACTGTATTTATAAATAGCTTACAGAAGCATGAACTACATGGAACTGGATTTGAAGAAGAGTGAGTGTAAGCACTGTCTTCCCCCCCAGCACATTCATTTGCTTTTGCCTTCAGGGATGTCCAGGTACAAATTCCCACAGGGAACCGTCTGACTTGACTGATTGCCTATAACCTTCCTGAAGTGTTGAAGCAGGTCTGAGCACCTTCCCCTTCATCCCTTCCTCCTTTCCAGAAACTCAGTAGATCCCACCTCCCTGCCCTCTACCCCTTGACCTTCAGGCAAGGCTTCCTTCTGGCAGGACAGGAGTGGGCACTGGGGAAGGGCTGGGAGGCCCGCATCCGGGTCCTCAGACATAACAACAAGTAAATCAGGATGAACGAGGCAGCTGGGAGGGCCATGCTGCCTCTACCTCATTGAAAATGGGTGATTTTTCAACAAAGCAAGATCACCAACAGGAACATATTTTATTTCCTTTCTTTCTCAAGTATCTTCCTTTTGAAAACAGCAAATGCATACTTATCCTAGGATGAGAGAAAGGGCTGAGTATTTGTTATTAAGGTTGGAAGCACTTTCAACGACTTATTCTTTAATGTATGTTAATGGGATCATTATAGGAGTTGGCTGATGACATGCCTATCAAATACCAATGAGAATATCTGACATTTACTTAGTCTTTATTTTGTGCTAAGCACTGTAAATGTACTTTTACACATACTTGATGCTAGGCATTTTCCTCAGGTCTACTAGCAATGGCTGGTTGGCCTCCTTGTGGGTGCAGAGGATGGGAACAGAAACTAGAATGTGGGGGAGGAGTTATGTGGCAGAGTTTGGGGTCCAAATGTGTTCACAAGGTAACACAGGTAATGCAATGGGGTTTTAGTTCTCAGAGTACCTAGAAAACTCTGGTGGGGAGTATGGTAGCCTCAGGAGAAAGGGTTTGGGCTTCCTGTTGCTAATGGCATGGAGAGTCTTGGGTGATTCATTGGAAATAGAAAAAGTAGACGATCGTGTTGGTATCTTAAGTTAGGGAAGCTGGGCAGACCAGCTGTAGTAACCTAAGTTCTTCTGACCACCATTCTCCTTCCGTGTATGGTGCTGGCAAAACTCCATCTGAGCCTGATGGATGTCTATTATTTACTCTCCTCTCTTCAAAAAAGCTTCAATGTCCTTTTGTTCCTAGCAGCTCACATCTACAGGGAGGACTGCTTTGGGGCTACTGGAGACACTTTACCTGCATGCAGAGAGACTGAAGTGTCTGTTGGCTATAAGAAGGGCCAATCCTTTGCTTTATGTCAGGATACCTCTGAGATGCAACTTAAACTCCAGAGCTCCCTGAAGAATCAGGCTGAAGCCATTCTTTGTGTGAGATCATACCCTTGCTCAGATTCTTTCCTTCTTCCTTGCCTTACCAACTCCCTTGAGAGAATCTTCCTAATAAGTAACTTGCATACAAGTCCTCATCGCAGGTCTGCTCCTGGGGAACCAAGCCTAAGTCCCTTCCTGAGAATCTCTTTTGTAAGGTGGTGGTGATGGGGCGTGTGTGTGTTCTCGCACTCCTGTGATAAGTGTCAGTGTCACCAGCTTCTTCTTTGAACACATTCACCCTTGCCAAGGCACATCCACACCCTTACGTTTTCTTCCAGGGAAGTCAGCTGCTCATCCAGTCTCACTTGGTCGGTCCCAAGAGGAAATGTCCCCTTCTTTCTGTCAGGAGGGACTGGTGGGGACTCCCAGGGCCCTGTAGACTCTGCTATCAACTCCTCTGTGGCGTTGATGACTTTCAGGACTTCTGTGGAGATGTTGCAGAGAGAAACAGCAGAATACTTCTGTTTGGTTCAATAACAGAAAGGGACAGAAGACAAGAACAGCACATTAACAATGACACAGAAATTCTATATTATCATGACACTCATCCTCATGAGACTGATTCTGTAATACCACACACAAACACCAATGTGATGAAGGAATGAGGAGGTGAAAATTCACACAGCAGAAGCGAACTCGGAGGAGGACTGATTTGACTTGGCCTAATTTCTGTGACTGCCTAGAAATTATTTCAGATTCTTAGGGAGGGAGGGAAGAAGGAGAGCACAAGCAGAAGCCACATGTCCTCTTCCCACTGCCGATAGTTTGGTGTCAATTGTCTCATTTGGTGGGTGGTATTCTACTTCTTCAATATAACTTTCGTTGCAGACTGTCAAACTGTCCTGAGTGTGGTCCAGTGGGTAGCTTTCTGGACTGGAGTTAGAAGACCTGGGCTCCAACTTCATCTAGTTATGGGACCTTGCCCAAATTATTTCCTATTTCTGGAAGTCATTTTGTCACCTGTATGAGAAGAGTACCGGAACAGAGTTTCTCCGCAGTCTCTGAGTAGACACTGTATTAGCATCACACACCTATTCCCAAGCCCATGCACCCTTGTTTTCTTCTACAATGGAGGTGAACAGAAAAAAATATTCTATTTCCAAGCTTTCCTTGCAGGTTGGGGTAGTCATGGGACATAGTTCTGACAGTGAGCCTGAAGGAGAGACCTACCGAGAGGTTTCTAGAACAGCTTTTGTTTTCCTAATCAGAGGGCCAAATACATCTGGTGCCCTCCTCCACTCCAACTTGTTTCTGCCTTGAACACAGCTGTGCAGTTTATGAGCCAAAAGGAGTCTGTTTTAAAAAAGGCAACACAGTATGTATATGAGGAGATTATGTTGCCCTTCTCTTAGAAATGAAACATGTATTTAAAAAGTTTGCCCCATAACGGTCCATGTCTTTGTATATCTTTTGAAAAGAAAGACATGATTAGCAGGTTCAGCATGATGGGGGAGAACGTGTATACATTTACTCCTTTGGATATAGGTTTAGTAGGAGTCAGGATGCAGATGACTCTGTTTAAGCAGTTCTTAAGTCTTTCTCATTAATAACTTTGATCCTCTCATGATCACGGAGTATTTAGAAATCTGTGTAGATGAAATCCCAATCCTCCTGGCATGCCTCTGGCTAGATCCCATCCCCTGGCACATTGACATACCGTCCATCCTTGCCCCTGAAAACATTTGCCTCTGCCCTTAAGCCAGAGTGGGGAGTGGCTGGCAGCCAGTCTAAGGAAAGCAAACAGTGTCACCTGGAAGGTCTGTGGTCCGGGTTAAAGACTTAGACCACTTCAGAAGGGAATTACACTCCAGCTGGCTGAAGTGACTAAAAGGAAAAATTATATGAAAGCTAGACAAGATCTCTTTCTTGGTCGTTGTCCCAGTTTTGCTTTCCATTGGGAAATGCCAACTGGAACCCACAGCAATTTTCCACCTGTGGGGAATCAGTGCTTCTCATCTATGACCTAGGAAGAGGCCGTTTACCCAGACTCATGGCTGGGAGTAGACAGTGCACCTACTGGAATGTGAGATAACTGGGATTTAATTAGCTGTATGACAGGAGCAGGTACCCACCTCCCCATTCCTTAGTGTGCTCACTGGCCAATAAAAGAAATTAGAAGATTTCTTGCAGGGCTTGCACTGACTTGTCATGTAAATGTCCTGTTACCTGCCCAGGCTAGAGAAAAACGGAAAGCACTTTCTACAACTATTTTTAAAAACCTATATTTAGTACTAGATGGAGTTTTGTTCAGATGAAAATCTGGTGGAGATTCAGAGGTGGCTTAGAGGGAGGCCTGTATGTGGGAGAAATGAAAAGATAAAGGATCTTTTCCACTTCCATTCGTCACAGCCCTGGAGGGATGAGCAGAAAGGCACAAAGAATGAGAGGGGAGCACAGGGCAGCTGACTTGACTCCAGATGTTAAGTATAAGATAGATCAGATGAGAGTTTCATGGTAGCAAATAAGGGAGAGGTGAAAGTGTGGGGGAAATCAGCTAACAGGACAGGTGTACATTGCAGAATAGAAAGGTGGGCCTTAAGGACACTTGCAGCCCACAGATGAGGGAATGAAAATGGCTGATAAGCCCACGTAATACAATCCAACCTTCTAGTGATCAAAGAAATACAAATTAAACAACAAATGTATTAAGTGCCAGATATATGCACAATTTTCTTTAAAAATGCCAAGTGTGCACCAACATGTCATTAGCATGAACAGAGCAGACAGGTACTTGGTCGATCCCCAGGGGGGAATCCATCTGCTGTGATGGACCAAAATTCTCAGTCTCCTGATGACTGATGCTCATCTCTGAGAGCCCAAGTGTCCACATTTAGGGTTCAGTCTGTGTCACAGCCCCATGGGGGAACATCAATCCATAAAGTTAGCTTCACGACCATCAAGGCTGAAGCTCTCCAAGCTCACTCCTTGGAGAAGAGAAGATGTATAGAGAAGTGCAGAGCAGAGAACACACCCAGATGCAGGTGCACAACAGAACCACAGGCCAGAGGGATGGGAAGGTCAGAGGTTTGACTCTTCTCCACCAAAGGAGGAGTTTCCTCATTTGCTTATCAAGGAGGTGGCAAAACTAGTGTCAACCTCAATACAGACTCATGCACCCAGCCCGGCTCCTAACTGACAACAGTAACAAGACCTTTAATAAAGTTATTTCCCATTCCAAGATAAGGGCCCTGATACAGTGGGATTTCAATGGACCCCCTGAAGAAGACTAAATCAGGACCCAAGCTATAAATCTCAGATTATTATTTCTTTTCTCTTTTTATTATTATTATTATTATTATTTCTTTTCTCATATTCAGGGCAAAGAATATGTCTCATGTCCCACACATTTTAGCCGTAGCAGTCTTTCTATCTTTATTCATGCACACTCTCATCACATAAAACATGTTGCTGTAAACAAATTTGCACTCCATTTACTCTTTCTTATAAACTATTTTCTAAAGACATGCAGAATTCAAGGTATTACCAGGGGAGATTCTGAGACTATAGAATTCTAAAGAAGAAAAGATTTTCATTCTAAATGCTAGATCTATCTGCTTATTAACAATTATTGCAAATTCTCCAGAGCTTTCCTCGGTGTCATGATTCATTGCAAATCTTTGTGCTGGATAAAGAAATGCAAACTCATTTTGAGCTGGAATAAACAGGAATGCTCCTTTACCAGAATATCTCAAACTTGTGAACATGTGAGTCTCAGGAGCATGTGCTCATCATAAGATGCCTGTCTTCAGAGAGAGAGAGACACCACCTTGGACTCAAAGCCCTGGTGCTGTGTGTGCCCGTGTGTGTGTGTCTGTTTCAGATGGGCTCAGACAGGGTCAGTGTCTGGTTACATGTGGTGCATGTGGCTGGCCTATGCCACAGGTCCCGGTGTCTACTTATGTAACTTGATATAAGTCTTGATATAAGATAATGTGGGAAAAAACCTTTGAGGATTAAAGGATGTCTGCAGGTGTCTGGGGCAGAAGAGAGATTTTCCTGCCTCTCACCTCAGGGACTGTTCTGACACCTATAACAGGTGAACAAAAAGGCAAAACAGGTAGAAACTGATGTGACATTGACATTTGGGTTAGAGCAATATGCTCTGGTCCCTGGGTCAATCAAGACACAGGGAGGGGCACTGGAGAGGAGACTGCCACTGCAGGGTCTTGCAAAGGACCTCCTTACCCATTAGGCATGGTGGGCACCCACCCTAGAGCCCAGGATTATTTTAGGGAACCATGAAAATGTTTTCTTTCTTTTAAAATTGCAAGGAAAAGAATGAACTCCTTACTCCAGTAACATGTTTTAATACATATTAGTTTATTTAATATTTATACCAACAGTTATAAAATATGATTAAAAAAATTTTTTTTTATCTAGATGGGGCAAAAATACCAAGGCCCACCAAAGTTACAAATAGGCCCTGGTCTTGCTGCTCTGGAGAAGGCATTTGAACAGCTTCTGGTTCCCAGAGTGGCTGGGCAGCCATGTCCTTCCCAGGCTGTACCAGCTCCAAACATCAATGAGGGCGCTGAGTGGGCCCCTGCAAAGGGACTGTACATGAGCACATGACAGAACCATCTCCCAAGACTCCCCAGTACAAGAGAGAGAGACAGTGGGGGGCACTGTGGTCTTGTGGGGCTTGATGCTCATGTGAGCTCCTCATTGACACACGAAGCCTCTTGAGTTCTGGGAAATTCAGATTATACTATCTGTGACTTTGGGCAAGTAACTCAACCTCTTTGAGCCTCAGCTGTGAATGGAGATAGCGCTGTCTAGCTCGAGAGAATTTTGAGAAGATTAAATGAGGAAGCATGTGTTAGGAGTCCACGCAGTGTCTGAGTCCAGAGCTATGGGCCCCTCCTCAAGCACCTTGCACTGGGTTGGAGGTGGGCACATTATTGGTGGCTTAGCTGCCTCTCATCAGGTACTGTATTCCTGAAACATTTTTCCTTTTCTTCTTAGTGTTTTGAAGAACGTGTTTTACCATTACCCCCGCATTTGAAGAATGCGTTTTACCATTACCCCCGTTTTACCATTACAAAAAGCTAACTTTTGCGGCTCTTTGCTTCCTGGATTTTTCTCTTGCAAAATAGGAATATTTTAAAAAGAAAAGAGCCGCTTTAATCTACTATTGCTTACCATCACCATAATTTCATAAAGGGACAACTTGACACCAAGAAACAAATATGTAATGGAATACAGAATAGTCTCTCCTAAAATACAAAGGCAATCAACCTAACTCAGAGAGAGAGAGAGAGAAATGTCTTTCTGTCTCTCATTCTGTTGCTTCCCATTTTTCATGAGAGTAATAGGACAGATGACAGAGGACCCTTTTCCTTTTACTGGGAGCAGACTGAACCGTACACACCGATGTGGAATGAGAGCAAGGTCGTCCATTGCATAGCTGGGACACTGAAAACACCAGACCCTCATACTCAATCATTTTCCCTCATCACTAATTGAATTCAAGCCTTCAGGAAGCATCTACTCTATTCCACTGATTACACTGGGCCCTGCAGGGGATGTAGAAGCAAGTAAGCCATGGTCCTGTCCCTGAGGAGCACAGCAGGAAAAGATCCAGGATTGACAGCCAGTAGCGAAGACAAGTCCTACCCTGCACTGCCAGCTACAGGTTGTGGACCTGCAGAGGGACGACCAGGTCCTGTTAGCACATGACTATGCAGTGTGGTCTAAAAGCACAAGAAAGATGCTGAGTCCGTGGTGGTGCACCCAGGGCAAGCTATGGGAGATAGCAGGGAGGCGAGGCCAGGGCTACAGTGCCTCGATTCCAGCCCTGGGGTTTGGGGGAGGAGGTTACTGCGGCAATGAGATGCCACAGCAGGTTCTTCTTGCAGTTATTACCCAATAACTGTCATTTCCTGAGTGCCAGGATCTGGGCTCAGCACTTTATTTGCCTTGCCTCATTGAACTCTGCTAACCACTCTGTGATGCAGGTGCTGTGATCACTGTGTCTGAGAAATGAGGATCCCGAGTTAAGAGAGGCGATGTGGTTTGCCCCGAAGGAGCTGGGTTTGCACCTGGGTCTGCCTGATTTCAAAGCCCAGGCTCTTAACACGCTGGCATGAAGAAAGATCTGTTCTTTGGAAAGGTAATTCTGACTGGCACAGCAGGAACAGATTTAGTGGTGAGGACAACTGGGCATGGAGAGAAAGTGTAGGGAATTATAACTGCTGCTCAAATCAAAGGTCACAGAGGCCGGAGGTGGGGCAGCTATAGTGGGGATGAAAGAAGCATCATCTGGTAAGAGACTGAGAAAATGCCGCGGCTATGGAGTGCAGACAAGGGGCTGGAAGACACGGCCATGCTTTCCGTCTGGGTGATCTGGAAGAAACTGATACATGGGAGATTTAAATCCCATGAGGGAAAGAAGGGGGCATTAGGCATTCTAAATAAAGAAAAATGTAGCATTTCTAAGCTCCTTTTCTCATGAAACAAGAGATTGGGTGATTACCAAATACCAGAAATGGGATAGAGTCCAAGTCATTTATTTAGTTTTTCAGTTTATTATTTTTGATGTCAAGTTTCTTGTGTGGGGCGAGTTGTGAGAAGGGGTACGGTCTTCATAGCTGGCTTTAGTAAAAACGTGTGTCCCTCCAGTGCTCCTTCCAGTCTGTGATTAATGAATTGTCCTTAGGGGGGCAGTAGGGACAGTGGATATCCCAAGCAGCAGGAAACTTTAAAGGGGTCGTCTAAAGACATGTTTGAATACAATAGGGTGATGGAGGAATTTATGGACAGTTGGAAGGCCTTTTTGTATTATAGTTCAAGTTGTATAAAATAAATTGAGGCCATCCCTTCAAGTTGTAGAAAGTAAAACGAGGCTATCCCTTCTCCTTTTGCCAGAGAAGCTCCTTTAAAAGGGAAGAGAAAAAGAAAGGAAGAAATCCAGGTCAGCTTAGTGCCTGTAGCACAGTGGTTATGGCACCGGCCACATACACGGAGGCTGGCAGGTTCAATCCCAGCCGGGGCCACCTAAGCAACAATGACAACTGCAACAGAAAAATAGCTGGGCATTGTGGCAGGCACCTGTAGTCTCAGCTACTCAGGAGGCTGAGGCAAGAGAATCGCCTAAGCCCTAGAGTTTGAGGTGGCTGTGAGCTGTGACGCCATAGCACTCTACTGAGGACGAAATAATAAAACTCTGTCTCAAAAAAAAAAAAAAAAAGAAAGAAAGAAAGAAAGAAATCGAGGTCATAGTTAACAGGTTCCATACCATGTAGGAATTACTTAGGGCTTTTCATTATTTTACTTAACCCTCACAACAACCTCACATTATTGATATTTTAATTCCAGCTTTTGAGATAAAGACACTAACCAGGTCAGTGAAAAAGATGCACAGTTGGGATCTCAGCCCAGAGATGTTGATCTCCAAAGTCCATGCTCCTTCCCACCTGTCACACGAGCTCCTCCACATGCATGATTCTCTGGATTCACTGGGGTGTAGAAAGTGATGGTGAAACAGAATCTGAGTGCACAATCACACCAGTGAACAACTGATCAGCAAGAGAATGGTCTAACCACAGGGAGCCCTTGGGTCACTCCGCAGCCTCTGCCAACTGACACTAATGAGAATCAAGAGCATTGATTCGGCAAGCCAACCACCAGGCCATACAACAGAGCTTGCGATCTGGCTAGGGCTGAGCTCCTGTTAGCGCCTTCCAGCACCTACGTCGGGTCCAGTGCCACAGAGAGAAAGAATGTGCTGTATAAGAAAATCTGTTCTAAGTGTAACCTGGACTCCCCGTCTACTCACTCCTCTCTGTCTCAGAGTGCAGACGCTATCATGGCTTTATGAAATGCTTCTGTCACACCACCAGAGCATGCAAGGACATTTGTCCAAATTTCATGTATTTTTCTTCTTTTCAAAGGTAAGAAAAGAAACTCCATATGTCCTCCCAGTTGACAGAAATATGTTGGAAAAATTCAATGCAAATGTTTCAGTTCTCATGAAACATAAGGCACTGTGGCGCTGCTGCTAAAACCCGCCAAAATACATTCTCCACGAACAGACTCATGTCCCTGAAGAGTGATATGATGCAAAAGGGTGGCACAGAACTGTGCAAAGAAGCTGGAACATGAACTTAATAAATTAGCACATGTAATAAACTGAAACAATTACACGTAACAGAGATTAGAGGAGAAATGACCTCCAGGAAGGTATGGGCTCTTATATCGTCCAGGTGTTGATGGCCAAGGCCATTTAGAAAAGAATTAAGATTTACCTTTTTTTAATGACTAAAAAAATGAATTTTCAAAAGCGTATTATCTGTAGTTAAGTTCCAGAATTAAAGCCAGTGGTCTGCGTGTTTCCCTGAGGTCATTTTCTTGCCCTTACTTGGCTGTATCCACTGTTGTTTGATGTAGGCCAGCCGGGGCCTGGGAAGGACGACACAGGAGGCAGTGCTGGGGCTCTCGCCTTCCACCAAACTTGCCCCGGCAGGTGTAGAAAAGACAGAAGTGCTTTTCTCAGTCCTGATCATGGCCACTGATCTTTTTTGCTACCCCCTTCCTGGCCCCCATTCTTTATCTATCCCCTTGAACTTGTCAACGTTGTCTCCACCTTAGTGCCTTGCATGTGTTGGGAAGCCCTTCCTTTACATTTTTGCCTGACAACTTCCTGCTTGCCTGTTGGGTCCAGTTCAGGAGACACTTGGTCAGAGAGCTCCCCACTGTCCAGCGACTCTTCATCCTCTGTCCTGCTTAACTCCCTGCTGCCACTTAGCACTACTGGACATCTTTCCTGTTGTGTGTTTACATATTTATCAGCCATCTTGTCCAATAGAAGGTAAGTTCCATGAATGCAAGGAGTTTTTCTCTCTTATCCTGCACTGCAGCTCTTTGCACAGCTCATTAATTATTTGTTAAGTAAGTGGTGAATGAGCAGGGCTTTATACTCCAGAGCTTGAGCCACCACCGCTCACAAGAGAATCTGGGTATCTCTTTTTGTTACCTCTTATATCTATAGCTGGGATTACAGACCAGGGTATCTATTCATTCCCTTCACTGGAATAAAAGTCAGGGGCCTTCCGTCTTTCTGCATCTTTTCTCTCCCTCCCCAAAGAACAAGTGAACGACTGCTCCACCACCATTTATTAAAAAGCCACCTTTTTCTGATCAGGTATGAGAAATTGATGGGAATCTGGAGATAAATCATGAGTTAAATATATTTCAGGCTGTTCTCCTGGACTATTGCATTACATCTTGCATCAATATCTAACACATGTAATTACTGTGTCTTTAAAATACATAAATTATAATAGATGGGTCCTCTTCACTTCTCTTTTATTTTTTTCCTAAACATTTCTAAACTGTTTTTGGCTGTTTATTCTATCACATGATGTTGATTTTTATAATAATTTTGAAAAGTTAAAAAAATGTCTGTTTTAGATTTTGATTTGAATTACATTAAACTTCTAACCTAATTTTGGAAGACTTCATCTTTACACCATCTTTCCTTCTAGCAAACTGCTGTGTTTCTTGGAGATTTGCAGTTTTCTTAAGTTTTAATTTCACATTTTTGCTCTTATTATGGATGAAATTAATTTCCATTTTATCCCTCCATCCCCTCAATCTGGTTTGAAATTCATATGTAGATTTTAATTCACAGAAAATTTATGGGTAGGAGAGAAAGGGAAAGATGGCTGACTAGAGACATTGCTTGCTGGAGTGTCTTAGGGGGAAGGAAGGGTTTCTCATAAAGGATGGGGGGAATGGACACAGCCCAGGTGTAGTTCAGAGGAAGAAGTGATGGAGCCTGCAGGGGACTTTGTGGAGGGAAAGTGTGAAGCAAATCAGGAAATGGAAAAAGAAAAAAAAGATATCAATGTGGATCAAACCCAGCGAGGCTGCAGAGCCCAGTGGTGTGATAACCACACACCTTCGGTAGTCAGCAATTTACTGAGTTGTTTGGAAGCTTTTCTAGCCTTACAAGCCCAAGCACTGTTGTAACCACTGAATTGTGTGAACTAGTGAGATCCCAGGGCTTGGACATTCCGTGCAGCCCTCATTCCAGGGAAGGGGCCTGGAAGAGCCTGAGTCCCTGCTCTCTTCCACTGAGACGCTTCCTCTCCCCTGCTCCCCCACACATCGCAGTCTGGAGGGCAGATCGAGACTTTTGGGAGGTGCAGTCCTCCAGTATAAGGTCTCCACAGAGAGTGGGTCCCATACCTTTCCCCTGAGGACTTGCAGTAGACCCCAGTGTGCTTGGTCTACAAGTTCTCTGGTTGCTGGTACTCCCTGGGGACTCTAGCAGGTTGCTAGAGGATACAAGGGACAAATTTGAGGACAATGGAGTTCACGTGAGTAGAAGTAGTGATTATGTGGGTCTGACTGCACATGTCTGGTGAAGCACCCATCTCCCCACAGGAAAGTCATGTTGTTGGACTAGGGTGGGTCCCCTGTCATGAAGTTCCCAGACCACAGTGACCCTGCTGTCAAGTGTGGCATTTGGTCACCCAGTTACACAGACACTGGGGGGAACTCTTGAGGTAGGAGTGGTGAGAGTGGGCAGAGCTTATTCCAGACAGCCAATTGGTGAATTACAGACTTGCTCTCCTTCCTAAGCAGTCTTTGTAGTTTGGAGAAGCCTCTTTGGCTGCCTCCCAGTGGCTTTTCCCAGAAGCCTAGGAAATGGCCTTTGAGTCCCTTCAGGCTTGCCAAACCTAACCTACCCAGCCTCTCCCTACCACTTCTGCTGTGGTGAACAAGCAATCCCCTGGGAGCTGCAGGCCTCTCTCTCCCCTCCTCCTCCACTGCCAGGGGCGCTCAAGTGCTTCTCCTAAGGGGTAGAGCCTATTATAGGCACAAAAGAACATCTCTGAAGTTGGCTCATTCCTGCAAACATCAACACTGACAGGGAGAATAACTGGATAGCTCATTGTAGCACCTACTGATTCAATCAAACAGGGTATAGCCAATTCATACTCATAAGCACCACCCAACAACTTAGAAATTAAGCTGGGGAGGTGGGGAGGATTCAGTGGAATTTACATTCCTTGGACTTTACATTCCAAGCAATGTAAATTTGCTGGAAAATTTGGGGTAAGACAGAAGAATAGAAGCAACCTGAATGGGCACTGCTTTTTAGGAGAGGAATAAAGGTTGCAGGCAGGTCAAGCTATGAGAGACCTCCCTCCCCCACTGCAGACCTGATCAGGGAGCTGTTCAGAGTCTGTGCAGAGACACTGCATCACAGAGCAGGTGCTGCAGAGATCTGGTGGCTGCCAATCCTGGGTTTCCACAACTCACAGCGTTCTGATCACACTGATGCATGAAGCCAGGTCTGGTCAGGAAACAGCCTTCCAGCAGTAGCCTTTGCATCACACTGGCTGGGCCAGTAAGGGAGTAGACAGAACAGAAGCTCCCATGTGCTATGCCCTGTGACCGGGGGCTGAGCATGCCTCTCATCTTGTGTGGGACCTAGCAGAGGAGGAGGCTCAGATGCCACAGGTACCACCTGAGAAGCTTTGAACAAATGCATCATGGGCCCTAAATATGGAGGTAGAACCTTGGCTGACCAGCAGCTCTGGCCCACTTATGTAGGCCTTTGCCTGCATGATTAGCCATCAGCAGCAGACAAGCCCTCCATATGTGCAGCTCTACCCCTGTAATCCCCAGAGCCAGCTCTGAAGCTCTCACTGTGTCTGAGCCTGAGGCTTTGTTGCTGTAGGTCTAGGGTCCCCTCTGGGCCAGTGACACCACCCCTGGATTCCAGTTGAACCTGGGCCTCAGACCCTACCACTGAGTTTCTACTGCTGCTGGGCTAGCAAAATATCCCCAAGGTCCAACACTTCATTCAGGACCTCCCCTATAGCCCTGAGCAGCAATTACTACATGACCTGGTTCATGAAAATGCCCACAGTCTAGTCATCCATGACCGCTGCCTAAATAGACTCACCCAGCTGCCACTGTCACGTCCCTGGGGTAACCCTGGCCAAAGAAATCCCCTCAAACAATAGATTTTGTGGAGAGGGTCATACCATCCCCCAACTCAAACTTTCAACAATGAGCTAGAGAATGGTCCTTTATCCCACAAGGAGATCAACCAGCACTTGCTCAAACTGGGGAATCACAGGAGAATGGGTCAAAACAGAACAGATACTCTATAGGCTCTCAGTGTAATCCCTTAACTCACCCAGTGAGTCAACATTCCAGAGTAGGACACAAAAGTTCCATCCAGGGTATTCCCCTTCTCTTAAGACAGTGGTTCTCAACTTTTCTAATGCCACGACCCTTTAAAACAGTTCTACATGTTGTGGTGACCCCCAACCATAAAATTATTTTTTGTTGCTACAGCAAACTATACAGCATAGGAAGGTTAAGAACCATTGCCCTAAATAAACATGAGAATTCTAGTAAAGAACAATCCCATTAACCCAGAGTCAAGAAAAGAGAAACCTTATGAGAAAAAACCAACAAAATAACTCTGGCACCAGGGAAAAACAAAATAGTTCAACACCCTCAAGGGAACATGATGGAGCTATAGTAGTGGATGCCACTCACAAAGAAATTGCCAAATGACAGAAATGGAATTAAGAATACAGGTGGCAAATAAGATAAATGGAACTGATGAGAAAGTTGAAGAACAACAAAAAGAAGCCAAAAATTTTTGAGAAAATTAATAGAAAAGTTGCTAAAACGCTAGACAACATAAGAAAGGGTATAATGGAAAATAAAGAAATGAGAGTCATTTAGAGAATTTCAAAACACAGCAAAAAGCTTCAACAACAGACTAAACCAAGGAGAAAGCAGAGTTTGAAGACAAGGCTTTTCAGCTAAGCCAGTTATGCAAAAGGCAGATAAGAGTATAAAAAAAGTCTGAGCAATCAGTGGAAGAGATATAGGACTATGTGAAGTGAACAAACACTAGAATTATAGGCTTCTGTAAGAGAAAAGAAGAAAGAGCTACAAGCATGGAAAAGCTATGTGAGGACATTATTGAGGAAAACTTCCCATGTATTGCCAGAGATTCAGATAGTCCTCAAACACCAGGAAGATTCATAGCAAATAGGGCATCTCCAAGACACACAATAATCAATGTGGCCAAAGTCAAAATGAAGAAGAAAATTCTACAAACAGCAAGACAAAAGTAACAAATAATCTAAAAGGAAAACTCATCAGGATAACTGAAGACTTCTCAGTAGGACCCTTATAAGCCAGAAAAGATTGAGGCCTCATCTTCAGTTTTCTTAAAAAGAATAACTGCCAGCCTAGAATTGTGTATCCTGCAAAAGTGAGTTTCACAATCAACAGAGAAAGTTTTTTCCAGACAGAGAGAATTTGCCGTGATCAGATCAGCCCTGTAGAAAATATTCAAAAAAGTATTACACATGAATCAGCATAACAGATACCCACCAGTGTAAAATCACCCTAACTCCCCCCCCAAAAAAAGCCTTCATAACTCTTACAAAACAATGGCACAAGAAGCAAAACAAGTCAATAATGTACTACCTAACAGGATCAACAGATCAATATTCCATATATCAATTCTATTACTTAATGTTAACAGTCTGAATGGTCCTCTCAAAAGACATAGGCTATCTGAACAGATGAAAAAACACAAGTATCTTTTGTCTCCAAAACACACATCTAAATGACAAGGACACACACAGATACAATGCGAAAGGATGGAAAAAATATTCTTTGCAAAAGGAAATCAAAAGAGAGCAGGTGTAGCCATTCTCATATCAGATAAAATTGACATTAGGTCAATAAATGTACAGGAATGCAAAGATGGTCATTATCTAATGGTAAAGGGAGCAATTTAATAAGAGGACATAAGAATCCTAAAAATGTATGAGCTAAACATAGCTAAACATAGGAGCTAAACAAATTGTACTAGAGCTAAACAAAGAAATAAATAGCATAATTGCAAATACTGAGATCTTCAGCATCCCACTGACAGAACTGGAAGGACAATCAAAGCAGAAAATCAACAAAGAAACACTGGTCTTAAATGGAAATACAGAACAAATAGATCTAGCAGACATTTATAAAACATTCTACACCAAACTACTGACTACATATTCCTTTCTGCAGCATATAGGATATTCTCCAAGATTGATCATATCTTAGGCCACAAAATAGATCTCAACAAATTTAGAAAAGTTGAAATAATACTATCTATATTCTCAGACCACAGTAAAATAAAACTAGAAATTAATCGTAAGAGAAACTCTATGGAGAGTTCTCAAAGAACTAAAAGTGGACTTACCATTCAATCCATCAATCCCACTACTAGTTATCTACCCCAAACAGAAGACACCTGTACTTGAATGTTTATTGCAGTGCAATTCACAATTGTAAAGATCTTGAATCAACCCAAGTGCCCATCGATTCATGAGTGGATTAATAAACTGTGATGTGTGTGTACCATGGAATACTACTCAGCTATTAAAAAGGACGACTCAATGCCTTTTGCAACAATTTGTATGGATACTTCTCTTAAGTATCTCCAGAATGGAGAAGCAAGCACCATATGCACTCATTATTAAATTGGAACTGACTCATGAGTACACATGTGCACAGAGGGAAGTAAAACTCAGCAGAAATCAAGCAAGGAGAAAGGAATGAAGGGAAGGGGTTAAAAACTTACACAATAGGTACAGTGAACAATATTTGGGTGATGGGCACACCTATAACCCAAAAACATTTGTACCCCCCCATAATGGTTTGAAAAGAAATTAATGGCTAAACTAGAAACCTCTGAAATGAGGAGTTCTATTGTAAATTCCAGAACCACTTGAGCCACACTGAGTAATTATGCCAAACAATGTGAAGTTATGAATAGACACATGAGGAATAGACATTTTCCTTGAATAGAATGGATTTTTAAATTTCACATTTAGTTGCATTTAAGGTTGCTGCATTCATTTACAAGCTCTTTACACTTAAGATAAATGTTTGTGATGCGACCTTATCTAGGCTGTCAATGCTGCCTGGTGACTTCCTATGCCTCCTTATTGTACACTTCACAATCTATGCAATGGTTATTTAAAATACTCTTCACAATCTGGAAAGTCCAATTCCACTATCCCTTCACTGTCAGTAGTATTCTGTTGTATGAATGACCCATAGTGTGTTCACTCACCAACTGATGGGCATTGGGGTTGTTCCCAGTTTTTGGAGATCATGAACAGAGCTGTTACAAACATTCCTAATTCATTTTGCGTGTGTGTCTCTGTGTGTGGTCCTCATTATCTTCAGTAAATAGGTAATGGTGAGCTTGCTGGGTTGTATGTCAAGTGTATGTTCAGCACTGTGTATACTTTTGCTGCTATTATAAATAGGATTTTCCCTTGATATTTTCTGAAAGGTTATCGCTGATATATAGGAAATTTTTGCTTATGTATTACTCTTCCACGATAAGTTACTCTGCTGAACTCATTATTTCTAATAATCCTTTTAGCTGATTTTATTAGCTTAAATTAGAAGTCAATAATACATTGCTGGGCATGGTAGTTCATGCCTGTAATCCTAGCACTGCGGGAAGTCAGAGTTGGAGGACTGCCTGAGCTCAGGGGTTTGAGACCAGCCTGGGCAAGAATGAGACCCCTGTCTCTACTAAAAATAGAAAAAAAAAATTAGGTGGGCATGGTGGTGCATGCCTGTGGTCTCAGCTATGTGGGAGAATGAAGTGAGAGGATCACTTGAGCCCAAGAGTTTGAGGTTGCTGGCAGCTATGACACCACGGCACTCTATTAAGGGCAACTGAGTGAGACTCTGTCTCAAAAAAATAAAAAATAAAAAGAAAGTCAGTAATGTATCATTGTAATTCTCTTACCTAGCATTGGTAACTTTTATTTCTTGTCTTATTGCATTGGTAAAAATGTCAGACCAATGTCAGAAAATAAAATAATAGAAGACATCTTTTGTCTTTTGCTGACAGTGGTTTTATAACTTGGGGTGTATGGATGGGCTTCATGTTATCTGTGACTCTCCAATTCTACCTGAATCACTTTCATTTTTTATACTTTATGAAGAGAAGGCTCATTATGTTCATCAAAGTCATCGAAAGGTCTACAACCTGTTGTGTTTTTAATCGTCCCACTTTATCAGCTGTTATTTGGCAATTTATTGTTCATTCAATATTTATAAATTTCCTACTATATGCCAGACACCAAGCTAAGAATTTAATGAAATAATCATGTTTTCTCCTCCTTAACCTGTAAATACAATGAATGTTAGTAGATTTCCTAAAATTGATATTAGTAAATTCCTAGACTGAATCCTACTTGGCCATTCTAAATTATTATTTTAATATGTAGTTGAAAACAATTTGCTAACAAGTTGAGAATTTCCGAATGTTTATTCACCAGTAAGGTAATATGTGAATTTTTGGCAGCATGTGACTTTTGCAGCAGATTCAGACCTAGGCTTTAATTAGTTAAAATGAACTGGGATAGATTCCATTTTTTAAAAAATGCTCAACAATAGTTCAACCAGTATGGGAGTAATTAGCACCATAAATGTTTGATAGATTTCATTGCCAAAGATACCCAAGACTTAATTTCTTTCTAAGGAATAATTCTTTGAACATTTTGCATGGCTTGTTGATGTTTTATAATCCTCTTAGAGTCAATTTTGCTCATTTACTTCTTTAGAAATAGTATTTTCCAAATAATTACCTATTATTTACCTATAGGTTAAAACAAATCTTAAAGCCATATATATTATTTTCTAAACATGTACATGATGTTTTGAATAACAAAATGTGTATCTGTAAAAGCATTTATAAATTCCTCTCTTTTTCATGTATTTCTTTGATCAATATGAAAGTCTTGTGATGTTCATGATGTTTTTGATATTTAAAATGAGTTACCACTTGGAAAAAAACCTAGGGTTTCATTGTAGTAGCTTGAAATGCTATTTTTTTTTTTTTATCATATTACAAAATTACCTGCCTATTCCACTGAGAGGTTCCCCTCCAATGGGATATGTGTTGATTATTTTTAAGGGTCATTTTGGCATCAATTGAGATTATTATGTACTTAAAAATAAGAGTACTTACTAAATTATTTATCATAACAGTGGGGGTTCTTAGTATTTATTTTGCATTCTCAGAAAAAAATACATTAGTATAACATGTGATTCTTTTAATGTTGCAAAATTCAGTTTGCTAGTGTTTTCTTTAGGATTTCGGTATTTGTGTTTGTAGGAGACACTGGTATACATATTTTTCCATCTTTGGTTATTATCTTCTTGCTACCCAGAAATGTTTTCCCAGAGTGCAATCTTGCCTATTCTGCAAGAGCTTCAGGCACGTGGTATTTTGCTTCCTCTCCCCTCTCCTCACCCGTGGTCCCGCCTGCCTCCTCTGGGCATCTTACTTTTGGGTTTCTGTGGAGTCAGCCTCTGAACAAGACATTTCAAGACATTTCCACTCATAACCTTCTAGAGAGCAACTCTGCCTTTCTCCTTTCAAACCTTATCTGTCCTGTGTCTCATTCTAATGCTGTGGCTGGGGTGAAGCTTCTTCTTGGCCTTTCAGGTAACACCCGCATTTTACTGAGGCCTGAAGGAATGTCTGCATTGGCATTCTAGAAAATCTTTCTCTAGCACTCAGCCCATCTTTCCCTAGAGAGGAAGATATTCTGCCGAAGCCCCAGTGATGCAGGAGATGTCCCAGAACTCTGCCTTCCCAGCCGGGCAGGCCCCCCTCCCCACAGAACATGGTTGTAAGGAATGAATGGTGCCAATAACAGCATGAAGGAAATGAAACCTCACCTGTTCAAGCGCTGTGGATAAGAGCTGTAGCTCTAAGTGGACAGCTAAAGCTTCTCTGTTTTCCTATGGCAGCATTTAAATAGAAAGTTGGAAAAGAGGTGTTAATTCTTCAATAGGCCTAAGGCCTATTGACATCAGTGTAGCTTGGAAGTTACAAGTCAATACCTAATGCTATATTCACTCTAGCAACAAGTGAAGAGGAAGACAAGTCTTCTGGAATAAAAGGCTCCCTGAGATGAAAGGCACTATAACCTCATGTGAAGGGTGTTATTGACAAGGGCGAGACACAGGTGCACAATAATACTTTATATTAACACCATGACATCAACAACAATTTTTTCACAAGCACATAAAACTTGAGAAGCCCAAGGCTCTGGGTCTTCTCAGACAACAGTCAATAAATCTGTCTCCCTCACCACTGATGAGGGTCGTGTTTCCATATGGCTTGACTTAAGTAATTGGGTAGCAGCCACGGAAAGATGCACTAATTAATTTGTTGCTTGAGGGGAAAAAAACATTTATTAGTTTAGAGAAGTCCCAGTATTTTGATGAGAATCATTTATGAAGCTGTAAACTTGGGTGATGTTTGCTGGTCAGTGACTTTGCTGTAAAAATACAGCACAACGGTTCAGTTCCTTGTGATCATTAACAAAGACACTCTTAGGATGTTCATTTTTTTTTCTCTGCAATACATTGGAAAAATAAGAGTTGTGATAGGCCGCACATTAATACACAATTACTAACAAAAGCTGATTGGTTAAAAAAAAAAAAAAGGCTATGCATACTTTTTGTGATATCCAACACCACAAAGAAGCAAAAAAAGTCCTCACGAAATCAGCATGCTGTTCACAGGCAGCAGGTTGATGCTCCCGCTTTAAATCAAGCTGCTTTAAAGGATGCTGTAACAAATTTGACTACAATGCATGAATTTGCTAATTTGGGCCCTCAATGAAGATTCATGTTCCAAAAGTTTGACACATAGGACATTTATTGTCACTTGAAAAGCAATGTAAATGGCATTTATGTTAGGAAAGAAATACCTATTTAACCCATCACATATAGTGAACCTTGGAATTTTGGAGCTAGAAGGGATATTGGGAATTGCTAGTCTGGACTTAGAGAGATTAGGGGGTTTGTGGGAGACATGGCCCCTGCATGTAGTCTCCAGATTCAGGCCAGGAGTCCTTGGCCCTTCTTGATTGTTAGGAGTGTAGCATCTGCATCTCTAGAGGCAAAAGAACCGTGAGCCATGGCCACCGGCCCAGTGGTGGAGGAGAAATAAGTGTTCCTTCCCCAGCTCTGGGGACCACAGGGTTTGGAAGGCTGATTACAGGTCTAGTGGAAACAAGTTGTTACTTTAAGAAGAAATAAGACCATTTGGGAACCTAGCTCCCAAAAGGTTTTTGGATTGGCCCCAAGCTCATTTATCAGCCAGTTAAAATTCAGTTGGCACTGACCATCGTTAAATCATCCCCACATACAGTCCAAGAGAGACATTTAATCCAACTGTAGGGATAAGTTTGTCTCCAGGAAAGATCTGAATCCAATTAAGAAAAACTATGTCTCTAAAATATGGTTCTATTGCAGCTGGACAGGATTCTGAAGGCCCAGGTCCGAGAAGGCATGTTACTAAAAAGGCACTGAACTGCTGCTGTTGTCACTGTGTCTATAGGTGAATGCACCTTGCTCAGCTCTGACTCTCTGACAGCAGGGACAGTGGCAGAGGCACTGGCCGAGCTCCCTCTTTGTCCAGGACAAGGCTTCTTTGGGTGGGATAAGGGCAGTCAAAAGCCCATTTGGTGTCTGGATTTTCTCATTGCTTATTCACAAACCTGAAGAGAGCACTCCTGATTTGGGAACGCTACGCTTTCTTCTGCTTGGTTACTGTCTTAGTCTGGGCTCCCCCGGAAGCTGATCCTGAGATAAAGATTTGAGTGCACGTGGTTTATTTGGGAGGCAATCCCAGAAAATAGTGGCAGAGGAGTAGGGAAGTGAGACATGGAAAGGGACTCTGTCATATCAAGCCAGTTATCACTGAACATGGCCAGAGGTAAATCTGCTGGGGAACTTGGGTAATCAATGTATACCTCATGCTTCAGAGTTATTACAACAACTGGGAGGGAAAAGAGTTGAGATATTTATGCCCTTCCTATCAGTCACTGGTTAGGGCGTAATATTTCTGGGAGTACTATTTCTACAGTACTTCCACCTGCTCTTTTGCACAAAAGAGAAGCTCCTGCTGCTCTGAGAAGGCCAGCATGCCTTCCACTGGGGCGGATACATTACCAAGGTAGAGAGAGAGGGATGGAGCAGCAGTCTCTGGAATAGTCACATTAATCCAGATCCACTCCCCAGTGAAGGGCTGTGTGTGCGTGCATGTGTGTGTGTGTGTGTGTGTGTGTGTGTGACCAACTGATAGTGGTTGGATCATGAGGACGTCCAAGTTATTCTGATCCTGAAGATGACAACCTGGGGGGACTGGTGCATTGTTTTCCCTACTTACATTCTGCATAGCATCAAGGAACACCAAATGTGGTTACAGAACTACAGTTTGACACTGAAAGTGTTGATTGGAATTGGCACTATGCTGTCCCTTCAGTACCAGCAGATGGAAATTTCATAATGGTGAAGTTTATTTTCCTTGAGATTGTTCAAAGGGATACAATAATTAAGATTTGCTGGGCTTCTGCTATATGCTAAACTCTACACTACATAATTCAATTCTCACAACTCTACAAAGGAATATGATTATCTCTATTTTACAAATGAGGACAAGATGTATTCATTCAATCAACAATGAAAACTGGGCTGGGTCCTTGGGCTCAATTAAAAACTAAAGCAGACATGAGCCTGTCGACATGCTGCAAGCAAGCTGCTGGGCAGCTCGGGCTGCTGAGTGCAAAAAGGACTTGTCCTAGCAAGAGGGCAGGAAGGGCCTGGAGGGATAGGAGATCAGTTAGGAGGTGGGGTACAGTAAGCAGGCAAGAAATGACATTATTACAAGGAGCAGCAGTGAGTTAAGACATTAACTAAAGTCCACAGAGTTTGCACACTGGCTGGTTGTTTTTCAAACTCAGTCTAATTCTAAAACCTATCTATACTCTTCTTTTTAAAATAATATTCAATATGTAAACCTGTATTTCTGTTTTCCTTTAACCAGACTAAGTCCATGCCCAATATGGAAAACATATTATCTTTTTTATTTGCTATATGGAGTTATAAATGCAAAAAAAGACAATCTGGTTGAATATTTAATTCATTGATTCGTGGTAGGTTGGGAGATAAGACTTGAAATTGGAGAGGCTGATGTATTTGGGAGTCTGAATAAGGTCAACTCTCTAAATTTCCTGCTCAGTGAGGGTATGGGCAGGATAGAGGCTTGCCCAGGTCCCCAGGATTTCTCCCAGTGTCTCCTCTTTTCCCTGCTCACATTCTGCTCATGAGAAAATATGTAGGTGGTGTCTGTGCCTCCAGAAGGTTGTACCCTGCAGGCTGATGAGGGGTGGCAGTGCCTGACTCATCGCAGCCTGGCATGCCACAGGGACAGCATGAGTTTCTAAGCCTTGGGACCATGAGGCAGCAAATCCAGGAGGACATAGAGCCATTGTAAGACATGATGTGATATTCTTCAGTTACCATCAGGCTATCAGCTCTAGCATACTAATGTGACTACAACGCAGCATTGCTGGTTCAAGTAACAGACAGAATCAGAGCCCTTTACTATGGTTGGAGCCCACATCCCAGGCAGGGCTGCCTGTGGAGACCAAGCTGCATGCTCCAACTCACAGACATGCCAGGGGAAAGAAAGGCTTATGGGTTAGGACACAATGGTTGTGGAGGGTGCGATAGGGATGAATGAAAGGCAGATTCTGGGGTGTTGGAAGGTTCAAGGGTTCATTCATGATTACAGACAAACTTTCTTTTGGCCTGGCTGCTCTGCAGTACCTCAGCTCAGCTGCTGAGCACATGAAGGGGGCTCACTCACCCATGCATGAACTTGTTAGCTTATAAAGCATTTATGGGTTTTTCTGCACAAGAATCATTGCTCCAAAGATGAAATAGTATCTTTCATACTGAGTTTACCACAAGTGCAAAGAAATCCAAATGTTGGCAGACGAATTTTTATATGAACTCCAGAAGAGGCAAGTTATTATAAAGGAAGGAGTGTGTGACTTGAGGCCAAGCAGGTTTGTGAGGCAGCCTCAGCTCTGAAACTTACTAGCTGTGGGCCTTGAGTTAAGTATCTTAATGACTTAGCTTCAGTTTTCTCATCTGCAAAAATGGGCTGCCTCTATTCCAAAGGGTTATTCAATGAGCTAACCTACATAAAGTGCCAGGCACTTTTTACCTTCCATTAGAGGCAGGTAGGGCTATTCTGACTCAAACTTGGCAAGTCTGGCATAAATGTACTTTCAGAAGCTGCAGAGAAAACCCAGCCACATGCTAGAGGACAGTGGGCAGAACAGTGGTGGGGTGTGTGTGATTCCTTTCTGCTGGGGATTGGGTCTATGTTCTGTTGTTTTCAAACTGTGTTGCTTGAGCTCAAGGGCCAGCCAGGGGACAGTGAGGAGGAGGGGTTGGGGGTCTGGGGACCCAGCAATGCTTCTGTTTGAAACAAAGAGATTCCATATAAGAAAAGGATTCTGAGGCTAAAACAAGCAAACCAACATCTGAAAACCGCAGAGATTAAACAATTCAGAAGACTACTTGGAACATAAAGACTCTAGGGAACAAAGCTTCATCATTGATTAAAAGGGGGATTGGCTAGATAACCTCAATGTATGGGCACAATTGTTCAGGGAGTGAATGGGGTGGGAAATAACACTGGTCTTTACCAGTAAGAGAGATCAGGGGTATAAAAATCACAGACATGAAGGGCGGAGCTACCTTGGTGAAGACAGTAGGAGACAGGAGGTCTTGGAGCCTTCCATAAGACACGTGGTGCTGTTTCCTGATTGTACCATATAGCATGATCAAGAAGGGTTCTCACAGGCTCTCCCCCAGAGGGATGGGCATTTTAGAGAGAACTCAATGGGGACTCAGCACACCTCTGCACAAATAGAGAACCTCTCCACAGCATGCCAGCTGCAGAGGCTTGAGCTGTCTCCAACAGTTTCCCAGCCCTTACCTTCTTCAGCTCTTCCTGGACACTGTGGCTGTTGTCTTCAGAGGACAGACTTTCCTTCTGGTTCTCCAATTCTGTCTTGTTCTCGGACTCCTGATCCTCCCCTGATGAAGTCTCCTTTTCACTCATTTTCATTGCTAACTCGTACAATCTGTTTCTCAGTTTCTCCTCCGTAGTGTCTGTGGGAGTCCAGGGGTGCTGAGCCTCTTTGCTGATGTCAGCCTTGGATAAATCACTTGACACCTAAATAAAAGCCAGAATCACAAGATGAGGACCCCTCTGTTCTAGTCAGGATGCTGCTTCTCCCCAGTAACCCCTGAGCAAAGGAACAGATCGCTTAAGAAAGTAACAGCTCTCTTACCTGCTCTGCTTTCTCTTTGGACAGATTTTTACTTTTACTTTCTTAAATGCACGCATTTAACACTTTGTTAAAGCATTCAGGCAGGTGAGCATGTGAACTAAGAAAAGTGTTTGAACTCCATCAGTGTTTTTCGTTCACAGAATACTCACTGAGCTCCACCTGGGCAGCACTGTCTAGTGCTGGTAACAAACCTGGATGGCTCTTGCCCTGTCACTCCCTTAGTGGAGGGGACAAACTAAACCTTTGAGTACTAACTTAAAAAAAATTGCTACATTATCATACAAATTAATGGGGTACATGTGATATTTTGAAACCTGCATACAATGTGTAATGATCACATCAGGGTAATTAGGATATCTATCACCTTAAACATTTATTGTTTCTTTTTGTTGGGAACATTCCAAATCTTTTAGATATTTTGAAAGATACAATAAATTGTTATTTAATTATAGTTGCCCTTTTGTTTTATCAAACACTAGAACTTATTTCTTCTCTCTAACTGTATTTTTGTACAGGGTAGGGGGTAGGGTGGATGAAGAAAGGTGGTGTATGTATTAACTTTTCACAGTGGTTAAGGGAAGGTGGGGTGGTGTGTGCGTGTGTGCGTGTGTGTGTGTGTGTGGGTTCTGACCGCCTGTAAATAAGCACTTGATAGGAGGGATCAGGGATTTGAGAAGGCTTTCCTGCAGAAGTAATGTTTGGGTTGAGGTTCAAAGTGTAACTGTCACCTAACTAAAAGGGAAAGGGAAGGAAGAACAATACTTTAGGTAAAGGACAGAGTCTCTTGAGATGGTGAAAGGTCCTTGCACATACATAAGAAATACAGTGATTACATCTCTGCTCTTACTATCCATTAAGTGAATACATATCTCCTAAACTCCTGCTATGGGGACTCCAGGATGACATGGAGATTGTGATTCTTACTCTATTCCTGGCCTTCGGCTGGACAGATATGTATGATGTACACATCATATCACATACCCTGAGAGACCACTGCACCTGATTTTAGCTTTTGAGTTTTCTCTTGGAATTGTTCCATTTGTAGGGCTTGATCTTTACTTCACAGCTTTTATTGTCTTAGAGGACTTCCCAAGAACAAAGAGAAAATTTACTTATTTTTAAAATGAAACAAAGCTTAGTATATTTTGCAATTACCATACGGGGTCATCAGACCTTTTGATACATCTAAGATACATGGTGGGAGCTTTGTGATCTTATTTTTCCTATCATTTAAAATATCTACAATTTCATCATCTGGGAATTTTTCATTACTCACCAATTATTCTCAATTATGCCAAAAGAGACTAAAATAATAAATAGAATAATGGGATTTCTGAGGAGGATGATTCAATAGTGAAATAAATCATCACCATTTTGAATGTGCTTTTAGCACACAACTGCAAATCCAAAATTTATAATGGTAAAGAGAGGAACACTGATAAACAACATTTCACAATTATTAGATGACTCAGAAGATGAATTCAAACAGGATAGTTCTCCAGATTCTAACAATGACAGAGAAATTGACTGTATCAGGGAAATCTCAGGGGAAGAGTCTTTAGATGACAGTGCCCTAGGTGAATTTTCTCAAACTCAATAATTTATGGCAGATGTCATCAATAATATTGATAAGGATCAAGAAGAAAGATGATATTTTCACTCAGTCATTAGACAGAAAGGGCTTCATCACACAACATTATACAACAAGAATCTGGGCAATCCTGTTTTGTTAAAAAGATGTGTGACAGATGCTTTTCTCCGTTATGTTTGTGCATCAAATATCGGTGATATAGTTTATAATCAGATAAATTCTGGAAGCCAATGTCTATCCAAAGGCAATTAGAAGGAAATGGAGGAAACAGAAGTGAAAAAACCAATCACAGAATTAATAAAAGAAAAGGATATATAGAAAATGACTTATTTTTTCTGGTCCTGAGTGAGAGTCAATAATAAAGGCCTTGGGAGAAGTAAGCTGTGCTCCCAGCGTGCTGAGAAGAAGAAATTCTTTTGCCTGGGAGGCAGGGACAGTCCACAGGAAGAATGGCCTCTGAGCAGGTTCTCAAAAGATGAGGAACATTTTAATATATAGTCACAGGGACACACATTTTTGATGAGGAAGCAGCAGGACCAATGAGACCCAGGTGCATGAAACCAGCTGGCATAGTTAGAGGACTATGCACTAGAGGGAATTAAAATATAATTTAAAAAAATTTTTGAAGGCCTTTCTTTGGAATATTCTCTTGGCACACTTCAGGGGTAGGTGTGCCTGTTGGGAGAATGTTCCAGCAGGTATCTCTACTATACCCAACTCAGCTTGCTGCATACAGGCACGGTCTCACAAGCACTTGCCAGAGAGCATGCTCTGAATTCAGAGATCTGTCATGTTCCTGAGATAGGGCTTGGTGAGGCAGCCGTCCCTCCCCTATGTACCTCCCGACTCGACTGACCTGAGCCTGCTCCGATGCACTGATCATGACACTGAGTGACATGAGAAGCAGCTCTTGAAATGTGTGTTCACCAGAGCAGTTTACAGCAGAGGGGGCTGGATCCTTTCTATAATTTCGATTCACTCAAATCCTGACTCCAGCATCCTTTAAAGAACAGGTTTGTTTTTCTATGAGAACTTTCACAATTCAGGAAACTGCTGATGTCACCTTCCTTCCATTGTCTTCTAGAAACTCAGAGCCAAACTTCTGGCATCACTAACCTAGGATGATGATCTCCTTGGATCCCTTTTGTGAACTAACATGACTCCTGCCTTCAACTTCTCTTTCCTACCCTGGTTTTACCTTTGTCCTACTTTTCTCATCCTTATTTATTTTATTTTATTTTCTCCTATTCTTATTTATGTAAACCATTTAAAATTATATCTGGAGCCAGGCGTAAACATATTAAATAGAGGAATATTTACATATTATTTGTTATAAAGAATTGGTAGCATCTCAATATGGCAAGATACTTAATATTTTTAAAGAATAATTAGAACCTAGAATGCTAGACAGGGGCAAATTTCTTCCAAGAAAACAAGTTTCACTAATGAGTGCAACCAAAAATGAAACACTAGAGGAAACTAAAATAGCAGCCTCCTGCAATCTTGAAGTCTTAATCAACAAAAAATTAATCAGCAGGTTTCCATTTTGACATGGCATCTGGCAAACATCTCTCATACAAATTTTCTGCTGAAACTGTATGGGACGATACAGAAAAAGATGAAAACTCACTAATCTAAAATTCAGTGGAAGTCAGCTTGCTGCCAGTAAATGAATAGAAATATTTTCAATTTAATACAAAGCCCACGGAAATGGACCGAAAAATACACTTGGAGATCCATTCACTCTCTTTCTGAGTAGTCAGAATAATTGCTGACTCTCCCATTAGTAGTCTTTTAACCCACTTAAAGGGTTAGTGTCCAATCTTTTTTCTTTTCTGCCACACATTGGAAGAATAAGAGTTGTATCGGGTCACACAATAAATACACAAACACTAATGAAAGTTGATTAGCAAAAACAAGATCTGTATGTACTTTTTGTGGTATCTGACACCAGAGAAAAACAAAAAATATCCTCATAAAATCAGCATGCCACCCATGGGCCACAGGTTGGACACCTCTGTCTTAACTGCAAACCTTGGTCCAGAAATGTCAGATAAATGCTCACCCTAAAACAAAATAAAACAAACACCAGACAAACAAAAACACAACATAGAGACTCAGCCTCTATTGTTGTGAGGGGGACTTTTCTAAGTATCCAAGAACAAGCCCCTTGTTTTATAGCTACTTGGAAAATCTGTCTACCCAGAGGAAGACGCAGAGATAGGCATTAAGAGTAGGAAAAAAATCTCCTGCAAGTGTAAGCTAGCAGAGTGAAAATGATTCAAATATGGTAGACAAATATGGCAAACGATAGGGGTAAAGATAGCATTATCCTCATTGAATAACTACTAACAGAAAAAGCTTACGTGGAACCCATGGAAAACTACTGCAGAGCAAAGGAAACAAAAATTAGCACAAAGCTGTCCTGTGAATTTTATTAGCAACTAGGACACAGTGTCTGATGGCAGTTTTGGATTCTCATTAGGTTTTAATAATACAGAATTTCAATGAAGATGTATAAAATGTTCTAAGGGCTAAGCACTTAGACCAACAGGCTATGGCGTAAGATGAAATGGGGGAGATTGATAAGACAAATGATTGCAGAAAAATCCATGTCATGTCATAAAGGAAAATCTCAACACACCCTCAACTGTTGAAATCACATAAGCCATATTCATTGTTCATAATGCACACTAAACATTAATGACTATAAAACCAAAATGTTATTCATGTCACCAAACTTTTAATTTGGATAAAATGAGAATTACATTGGAAATGATACATTACTTAGAAAAGTTTGATAATGGGCACACATATCAAAGCCCATGGTACACAAACAAAACTATTGTGGGAAAATTCATTACATATAAAAAAAATTAAAATATTGTATATATTAGAATATACAGAAACAGTATATATGAAAAGATTATGAAAGCAGTAGAAGGAAGACATTAATAAATATAAAAGCAGAAATTAATGGACTAGGAAACAACAAAATTCCTGAGATTAACAAATAAAAGTATGTTATTTGAAAACACCAGTAAAATAATAACAATGATACATCCAAGCAAGAAAAATGGAGAATGATAATGAGAGCAAGAGAGAGAAGTTAGCAACAAAACCTAACATCGTAAACAAGAGAGTATATAACCATAGTGCAGAGGAAATTTTTATAAAAATATGAGAGTATTACACATAATTTTACACCAGTGAATTTGAAAATTTAGATGAAATGGATGATTTCCTATAAAATTTAAATTATAAATATGGATTTAAAAAGAATTTTAGAATACAAACAGAATAATTACCAAGGAGGAAATTAGAGGAAGTAAAAAAATCTTCCTTTCCCTATAAAGAGGCAGCAGGCTTGGACAGCTCTATACATGTAAGTCAATTCTCCCAAATTTTCAGAGAATTATTATGTCATAAAAAGTATTCCAGAAAAATAACACGAAAATGGAGAATCCTTGCCAGGTCATTAGCATAACCTGATACTAAGCTGAACAAGACAGCATAAAAATGGAAATTAGCAAATTGCATCCAGTTTTCATAGAAAGGAATCATTATCAAGTAAAAATTTGCAACAAATAAAGAGACAATCCAAAATTAAAAAACCTGTTACTATGATTTACAACATTAACAGATTATAGAAGAAAAACTGTATATCATCTTAACAGATGCCAAAAAGCAGTTGATGAAATAAAACTCACATTCCTGATTTAAATGGTATAGGAAGCTAGGAATAGATGCTTTCTTATTTGGATAATACCTACAAAATTTAGGGCAAGCATAATACTTAAGAGTGAAACACTGGAGGCAGGTCTCTAACCATCACAGCAAGACAAAAACAGGAAACAGATGTCATTACTATTCTACAGTGTAGCACAGGCTGTCACCAAGGCAATGAGACAAAAAAGAGAAATAAGTATAAATAATGGAAAGGAAAAGATACAAGTGTCATTGTAGATAATATGATTATCTACTTGGAATAGCTAAGAAAATAATCCATTAGGCTACTGCTATGAAATATAAGCATAATATCGGTGCTCTATACACCAGCAAAAACCAATTAGAACATGTAATAAATAAAAATGATCTCTTCTACAATATGAACACAATGTACAAGATAATTAAAAATCACTTGACAAGAAAAGTGAAAGAGCTTTGAAAAACTATATAAAGCTTTACTGAAAATAAATAAGTGGAATGGGAGAGCTCAATATTATAAACATATCAATTATTCCCAAGTAGGTACATATATTTTGTGAAATTTGGACCAAAACTTGAAAAGAGTTTTTTGTAGCTTGAACAGCAGATCTAAAAAATCATCTGAGTGAAGAACTGAGAAAAGCTAAGACACTTTTAGAAAGTGATATCTTCATTAACAAAATCGACAACAATGAAGGAAAGACCACCCACCAGATACCAACACATTACCATGTTATTACAACTAAAATAAAGTATTAAACAGGAATGGGACTTCTAGATCAATGGGACAAAATCGAAAGTAAAAAAACAGGCCCAGGAAATTAAAGGAAGTGAACATGCTTTAAAGGGGCATCTGAAACCAGGAGATAAAAGATAGATTATTTAATAATGATTTGTTGACAAATGCTTAATTTGAAAAAAAATAAGGTTAGCTAGGGAGAACAAGGGTAGGGTGTGATTGGGAGGAAAAAAAAAAAGTTAGCTCTTACGTCTTATCTCCCAGAAAAGTAAAATGCAAATGAACTAAAGGACTAAATGGAAAATACAAAACTATAAAGCATTAGGAAAAAAGTCAGAAAAAAATTCTTATAACTGTGGGGACTTAAGGCTTTCTTAAACAAGACACAATATACAAAAATAAAGACAATGTTAATAAATAATGAATAACCAAAATAACTGATAAATCATTAGCAAAACCTTTTGTATGTAAAATATACTTGAAGTTAAGGCAAAAGTAACAGACAAGTAGAAAGCATTTTCAAGTGTAACTATCAAAGAACTAAAATATATAATACAATGATAAAATTCCTAAAAATCAATAGAAAAAGACAAGCAGCCCAATAAAATAATAGACAAGAAGTGTAAATGTGGTTTTCACAGTAAAAAAAAAAAAAGTCAACAGCCTAAACACAGGAAGAAATGCTCAATGTTATTAGTAATTACAAAAATGTTAGCTAAAAAGAATTTTTTTTCTCACATAAAGTTGGCAAAAATTTAATAGACTGACAACACTATTGTTGACAACATGAGAAAACATACCCCCTCACTGTGATGGCTATGTAAATTTCTATGAAGTTTTGAGAGCTTAATTTGGCAAGTCTGCTTTAAAATTAAAGATCCATACACTCTTCCAATTAGCAATTCCACTTGTATTTGTATAAAGAGGTTGCACAATGATATTCTCCATGGTATTGTTTATAATATCAAAACACTGAAAAAGTATTTAAATGTACATCATTATGAAACAGTGGTTAACCACTGGGCTGGGTAGGCAGGTGCTGGAAGTCACCTGACCCAGTGGGGAAGAGTATGTTATCAAGAATATTGCCTATAAAAGATTGCCCTTTATTGCATTTATTTTAAAATTCTGTACAGGCAATGCAACCCCTATTCCTGCCCTGTGGATGGACTTCCCCCATCCTTACCCCCCCACCTCCCCATCCGTATGCCATCTGAGCATAATCTTTTACAGGGAGAACGCATAGATCTGTGGTACCAACAACTACGGTTAGGAGAAAGCAGTGGACAAATACGGAGAGCAGGATGCCAATTTTGCTAAAACACACATACATTTATTGAACTATATTTCTAAATGTACTTTATGCAGATGAATGTGTAAAAATCGACATGGATTCCTACTAAATCTACTTGTAGTCGTTTGGGGGGAGATAACAGAGATTTAGGATTGTGGTCAAGGAAGACTGCATCTATATGTCTCCTATAATCTATATGATCTTATATAATATAATATTTTTTATATTATATACATTTGTTTTATATTGTCATTTATTTACATAATTTAAAAGTTAACAATTGAAGTATATAATCTTGTTTTCTTTATTTTTTGGGAGAAGAGAACTGCCCTAGTAAACCAAATCGAAGGGAGCATGCGGAGGGCCAGGGTTTTGGTCTGTCTAGAAGCGTAGCGCCAACCCCACCTAGTGGAAAGGAGAACACACTGCCACTTGCTCAGGATAGCAGAGACAACACTGGTCCAGGGCCTTCTTTTTGCTGGTTCAGGACTTTTTTTTTTTTTTTTTTTTTTTTAATTAATATTAAATCATAGCTGTGTACATTAATACGATCCTGGGGCACCCTACACTGGTTTTATAAACAGTTTGACACATTTTCATCACACTGGTTAACATAGCCTTCCTGGCATTTTCTTAGTTATTGTGTTAAGACAATTATATTCTACATTTACTAAGTTTCACATGTACCCTTGTAAGATGCACCACAGGTA
>CAUYPK010125247.1:0-20167 GCA_963574355.1 Loris lydekkerianus | reverse complement strand
CTCTACAAAAATGTTAAGTATTAGAGTTGATATTAAGTAGTTTAATTATTCTACCTTGTATTCATGAATCATAGCATTACTTTCTACCCCATAAATTTATACAATTATAAACTGTTAGTGACCACTAACAGCATGATCTTTAGGCAAGATCCTAGGCACACTAACTACATCTATAAATGAGGACCCTGAACTAGATAGCCTCTAAGCCAGTGATTCTCAAACTGTGGGTCACGACCCACAAGAACTGTATTAAAGGGTCACGGAATTAGGAAGGTTGAGAATCACTGCTCTAAACTCTATTGCAGCTCCAGTGTTTTATGAAAAAAGAATCATATCAGTACGTTTTCTGCAGGAGAATTTTCAGTTTACTATAACTCTTTTAGTTCCTATTCTTTGTCTAGTGATTTGTTTAATGAGAGCTCAGCACTCATTAACTCAAGCACTTAACTCAAGTTAAGTCTGTTCTTTCATCAAACCAAAGAACTAAGTTCTGAAAAACCCACCATAGATATAGTTAATCCTGTTGCACAACATTGATGATAGAGTTAAAAAAACAGAGTAATTCTTCCCGCTCCTTTATACTTTCACTTCTTAAGCCATTCTGTTAAATATAAAAGTAATTTTGGCCAGGCACAGTGGCTCAAGCCTGTGATCTTAGCACTCTAGGAGGCCGAGGAGGGTGGATTTCTTGAACTCAGGAGTTCAGGACCAGTCTGAGCAAAAATGAGACCTCGTCTCTACTAAAAATGGAAAAATTAGCTGGGCATGTGGCAGGTACCTATAGTCCCAGCTACTCAGGTGGCTGAGGCAGGTGGCTTGCTCAAGTCCAAAAGTTTGAGGTTGCTGTGAGCTATACTGCCATGGCAACAGTGTCTCAAAAAAAAAAAAAAACCTTTTTTTTTCATTCAAAATTTGACACAAAATTTCAGCATTGTTGGTCTTTTGTTTCTTCTGATGTAAACTAGAAAGAAATGAAATTAGAATTCTTTTTTTTCTTTTTTTTTTTTTTTTTTGAGACAGAGTCTCACTTTGTCGCCCTCGGTAGAGTGCTGTTGCATCACAGCTCACAGCAACCTCTAACTCTTGGGCTTAAGTGATTCTCTTGCCTTAGCCTCCCAAGTAACTGAGACTACAGGTGCCCACCACAACACCTGGCTATTTTTGTTGCAGTTGTCATTGTTGTTTAGCTGGCCCAGGCCAGGTTTGAACCCACCAGCCTTGGTGTATGTGGCTTGCACTGTAGCCACTGTCCTACGGCCGCCAAGCCAAGCTTTCTTTTATTTATATGTTTAGTTTTTATAACAGTAAACACCTGTTGACTACCAAAAACAAAAACAAGGATCTTGACATTAACTCACATCTAATCATGCAATTTTAGAACCTTTGAAATCTTGAGTAGTTTTTGTTTTTTTTTTCAGACAGACTCTCACTCTGTTGCCCTAGAGTGATATGGTGCCATAACTCACAGTAACCTCAAACTCTTGGGCTCAAGTGATCCTTTTGCCTCAGCCTCCTAAGTAGTTGGGACTACAGGTGCCCACCACAATACCCAGCTAATTTTTCTATTTTAGTAGAGATGGGGTCTTGCTGTTGCTCAGGCTGGTCTTGAACTCCTGAGCTCAAGCAATCCACCAGCCTTGGCCTCCCAGAGTGCTAGGATTACAAGTATGAGCCACCTCACCCAACGAAATCTTTAGTGTAGTTTTACTGCAGTTAACATTTTTAAAGGATTGCACGCTTAATTTTTCTTTTTTTCTTTTTTTTTTTTTTTCAGACAGAGTCTCACTTTGTCGCCCTCAGTAGAGTGCCATAGCATCGTAGCTCACAGCAACCTCAAACTCTCGGGCTCAAGCAATTTTCTTGCCTCAGCCTCCCAAGTAGCTGGGACTACAAGCGCCTGCCACAATGCCTGGCTATTTTTAAAGATGAGGTCTTGCTCTGGTTCAGGCTGGTCTTAAAGCCTGTGAGCTCAGGTAATCCACCTGCCTCTGCCTACCAAGTGCTGGGATTACAGGCGTGAGCCACAGTGCCTGGCCTGCATGCTTAATTTTTTGATTAAAATATAGCAATTCCTGGTTGGGCACCCATAGCGCAGGGGTTAGGGCACCAGCCACATACACCGGGCCTGGAGGGTTTGAAACTTTCCCGGGCCTGCTAAACAATGACAGCTACAAAATAAATAAATAAATAAATGAATAGCCAGGCATTGTGACAGACACCTATAGTCCCAGCTACTTGGGAGGCTGAGGCAAGAGAATCACTTAAGCCCAAGAGTTAGAGCAGTGGTTCTCAACCTTCCTAATGCCTCAAACCTTTAATACAGTTACTGTGGGTCCACAGGTTGAGAACCGCTGAGTTAGAACACCACAGCACTCCACTGAGTGGGCAAAATAGTGAGACTGTCTCAAAAACAAAATTAAAGTTAAGCATGGCAATTCTAATTCTTAAGATGGCAAATATTCCCCCCAAAGAAGCCAGTAAGTAAATCATGTAGATTAAGCATGCCTTGTTAAGAGTAGATGTGCTTTGGAATCATACATTTACCCTAAGTAGCTACATGGTCTTAGACAAATTGATTAATTATCCTGAACCCCATTTCATAATCAGTAAAATTGGGAATAGTTATCTTTTGGGGGGAAGGAGGGAGTAATCATTGAGGAAGATTACAAAGCCACTTACACTGCTTGCACTTGCTGGATAAAGTCCCTGGGATAATAGTATCCTACCCCCCAAGATGTGTGTCATACACTGTGCCCCACCCCTTCCCAATCTCTACTCCCCCATTCCCCCTTCCCCCACCATGTACTAGCATCAGTTGTTCTCATATCAGAATGGAGTGGGAATAGTTATCTTTTTTCTTTTTAGGACAGAGTCTCACTTTCTCATCCTCAGTAGAGTGCTTTAGCGTCAGAGCTCACAGCAACCTCAAACTCTTGGGCTTAAATGATTCTCTTGCCTCAGCCTCCCAAGTAGCTGGGACAGGAATAGTTATCTTAAAGAGTTTTGTAAGTAATAATGTACTATATGTGCTGTCACCTGATACTTAGCATGTTTTTACTGCTTATTCCCCTGAGCATTTTAAACTTATGTGCTTGAATCCTCCACTTCCCCACCAGATGGCACTAGTTTGCTGGTGACTACCCTGAGGCTAGACTGCTGTTAGAGGAAACATTTGAAAGAACTGGTAAAATCTGAAAAGGCATTATAAAGCTGACTGTGTAGCTAAAATGAGAATTTCCTTGTATTGTGAAAAAAAAAATCACAGTGTACAACATAAACACTAAGTAAATAAAGAAACCTATTAAGGAATAGCTTAACAGTCAGATCATATGGAGTTTTTTGTCTCGTTTCATCTTTTTGAGGAGAAAGAAAGAGAAATGAACCTGGCAGACGCCTATCTCAAAAATACCAGTAACTTCCCTTCTGAGAAGAAGCCCATTTTGGGCTAAAACAATCTCATGGCCTCTGCCCAGATTCATTCTATCTTCAGCAAGACACTCTTTTTTCTTTTTTTGGTAAAAGACAGACTCTCACTTTATATGGCCCTCGGTAAGAGTGCTGTGGCGTCACCCAGCTCACAGCAACCTCTAGTTCCTGGGCCCAGGCGATTCTCCTGCCTCAGCCTCCCAAGCAGCCAGGACCACAGGCACCCACCACAACGCGTGGCTATTTTTTTACTACAGTTTGCCGGGGCTGGGTTCGAACCCGCCATCCTCGGTACATGGGGCTGGCACCCTACTCACTAAGCCACAGGTGCCACCCCAGCAAGACACTCTTAAGACCTCATCTGGAGCATCTTAAAGTATATTATGACTTTATATTTTGTTCGACATTGAATGAAAAGTTTAAAATTGATGAATTTTAAACAGAGAAGTGTTTGTATATTATTTGTTTTTATGTTTTTTTAAATATTCTGACTTTTCTTTTCCTTTTTAGGGACAGGGTCTTGCTGTGTCACCCAGGCTGAAGTGCAGTGGCACAATCTTAGCTCACTGTAACCTCCAACTCCTGGGCTCAAGGGATCCACCTACCTGAGCCTTGCAAGGTATTAGGATTACATGGATGAGCCATCATGCCTAGCTGACACTTCTGTTTTTCAGAGACATTTTTAGACCACGTGTAGTGACTCATGCTTGTAATCCCAGCACTTTGGGAGGATCAGGCAGGAGGATCTCTTCAGCCTAGGAGTTTGAAACTACCATAGGTAACATACAGAGACCTTATCTCTACAAAAAATTAAAAAAAAAAAAAATTTACCTGGGCATGGTTGCATGTGCCTGTAATCCTGGCTACCCTAGAGGATGAGGTGAGAAGATCACATGAACCTAGGAGTTGGAGGTTCAGTGAGCTATGATCATGCCATTGCACTCCAGCGTCCAGAGCAAGACGCTGTCTCTAAAATAAAAAAAAAAGTAAAGACAACATTAGATTAAAAGGAGAACACACGAAGTTGAAAATAATATTTACAGCATATAAACAGGCAAATAACTCATCTAAATATATAAAGAAATCCTATAAGTCAAAAAATAAAAGACAGAATAACAGGAAAGTTGTTACAGACTTGAATAGTCGCTTCACAAAAGGAATTCCAAGTAAACTTGGAAAGGTGCTCAAACTCTTTAGTGGACAGGGAAAAGCAAATTAAAGTAACAGTGAGAAACCATTATGCAGCTTCATGATTGGTGAAAATGCATAAATCTGATGATACCAAGGGTTTATAAGGATGTTCACAGCAACAGGACATTGCCATGGGAGAATAAGTTGGTATAACCGCTTTCAAAGTGTATAGTTAAATCAAAGGTGTCCTGGGACCCAGGATTTTCACCCCAAATTAAATATCCCAGGGAAGACCATACACACTGTTAACAGTATCTTTTATACAAGAATGTTGGCCCTGCGCCTGTGGCTCAAGCGGCTAAGGCACCAGCCACATACACCTGAGCAGGTTCGAATCCAGCCCGGGCCTGCCAAACAATGACAGCTGCAACCAAAAAATAGCCAGGCTTTGTGGCAGGCGCCTGTAGTCCCATCTACTTGGGAGATGGAGGCAGGAGAATCCTTGAGCCCAGGAGTTGGAGGTTGCTGTGAGCTATGATGCCACAGCACTCTACCCAGGGCTACAGCTTGAGGCTCTGTCTCAAAAAAAAAAAAAGGAATGTTCTTAGTAATATTGCCAGAAACTAGAGAAGACAGAAGTGTTCAGCTGGACAATGAATTAGCAAATGAAGGTGTTTTCCATATAGTAGATTACCATAAAACAACAAAAGTGGAAGCAATACAGGAGCCTCGTGCACAAAAACAATGTCTTAAACACATGATGTAGAGCATATAAAGCAAGATAGAAACGAAAGTATATGGTACAATTCCATTGAGATAAATTTCAAATCTAAGTAAAACTGAATTGTATTATTTAGAAATGCGTACTTAAGTGATAAACTATAAAGGCAAATAAGAAATTACATTAGCAGCCAGGCACAATGGCTCATGTAATTTTAGCATGCTGGGAGGCTAAGATGGGTGTATTGCCTGAGCTCAGGAGTTCAAGACCAGCTTGAGCAAGACAGGTCTCAACCCTGTCTCTACTAAAAGTAGAATAAAACTAGCCAGGCATTGTAGCAGGTACCTGGAGTCCCAGTTACTTAAAAGACTGAGGCAAGAAGATTGCTGAAAGCTCCGTGTCCATAGCTCCGTGAGTAGGGTGCCAGCCACATACACTAATGCTGGTGGGTTTGAGCCCAGCCTGGGCCTGCTAAACAATGACAACTGCAACAAAAAAAATAGCCGGGCATTGTGGTGGGCACCTGTAGTCACAGCTACTTGAGAGGCTGAGGCAAGAGAATCTCTTAAGCCCAAGAGTTTGAGGTTGCTGTGAGCTGTGACGCTATAGCACTCTACCGAGAGTGACATAGTGAGACTTTGTCTCAAGAAAAAAGAAAAAAAAAGAGGATTGCTGAAGCCCAAGAGATTGATGTGGTTGTGAGCCATGATGCATGGCATTCTACCCAGGGTGATAGAGTGAGACTCTGTCTCAAAAAAAAAAAAAAAAATTGTGGGCAGAGCCTATGGCTTAGTGAATAGGGCCCCAGCCCCATATACTGAGGGTGGTGGATTCAAACCTGGCCTCAGCCAAACTGTATCAAAAAAATAGCCAGGCATTGTGGCAGGCGCCTGTAGTCCCAGCTACTCAGGAGGCTGAGGCAAGAGAATCACCTAAGCCCAAGAGCTGGAGGTTGCTGTGAGCTGTGATACCACAGCCCTCTACCGAGGGTGACAATGTGAGACTGTCTCTTAGAAAGAAAAAAGAAATTGTATTATAATCATGGCAACCTTTGGTGGGTAGAGAAAGGATGCTGAGTTGATGGCTATGTTCTTGCTGCATACCAAAATAGTGGTGACTTCTATATTTGCTACACATTGTTTCATGTACTACTCTGCATGTATTTTATTTTGCAATTGAAAGTTTTAAAAATGGACTTGGCACTGTAGCTCAGTGGCTAGGAAACTGGCCACATTCATCCAGGGCTGGTGGGTTCAAACCCAGCCCAGGCCTGCTCAACAACAATGACAATTGCAACAAAAAAATATAGGCAGGCATTGTGGCGGTTTCCTGTAGTCCTAGCTACTCCAGAGGCTGAGGCAAGAGAATCGCTTAAGCTGGAGAGTTTGAGGTTGCTGTGAGCTGTGATTTTACAGCACTCTACTGAGGGTGGCATAGTGAGACTCTGTCTCAAAAAAAAAAAAAGTTTTAGAAATGGACACACACTGGTTCCTATGTGGAAAATGGATTATGCATTAATGGAGAATGGGCCTTAATGGAAACCATAACATGGGTGAGAGATAATAGGAGTAGGGCTTGGATGAGGGCCATGGTGGTAGTAGTTCTAGGAGGTAGGACTAATGGGACTTACCGACATACTGTTTCCTCTTATTTTTTGTGGTAGTTCATAAACCAGAAAAGGTCACTTGGACGGAAGCAGCTGGAACCATTCAGGATGGAGTGCGAGCCTATACAGCACTGCATTACCTTTCTCAGCTCTCTCCTGGAAAGTCAGTGCTGATCATGGATGGAGCAAGTGTAAGTGCTAATGCTGTTAAGAATCAGACCCACATGCATTATGCCTGGGGAATTCAAAATGAGCTACACATTTGCTAATATAATTCTTCGCCAATAACCTTATTTACTGATTTTTTTTTTTAACCATCTTCTCATTTTTTTGTAGTAAGTAGCTTTTAGCAATAGGAGTGAAATGTTAGGCCTAGTGTGATTAGTTTCTTACTACTTTGAATCTAGTAGATTAAAAAAAGACAAACCATTTTTATTCATTCCTGTTACACAATACCTAAAATAGTTTGAGTCTTCGAAGTCCATACTCCAGAACTCTACCAGTTTTGTATCATATTTCTCACCTGTAACCTTTTATTAGTAAAGTGTTGGCATTTTATAGATTGATCACATACAAGATCAAAGTGTGCTGATTTAAACATTATTACATGTGTCGTCCAAAAAAAAAAGTTCAAATCAACAGTAAAATACATAAAAATATTATAATCTGAAAATGTGGAGACAAATTTATACTTTTCTGTGTACCTTTTGATGAAAATGCTTTCTCCCCTGCTTTTCTTTGAAGAAAAGGCAGAGCTGCTTCCAGCATTGGCTTCAGCCGGATACCCAAATCAGGATAGTAATAGTTCCCTAAACTTATCCCATGGGTCCAAAATAGGAAGGAGCTTTTGAAGTGCTTTGTTCTCCAAGGAAAGGTAGCTGTACTCCCATATGTACTTTATAATTATCTTAGATCATCTTGCAGACAAGGCCCGTAAAAGTCTATTCTGCTCTTTCCAAGCCCATGTCTCTGAATATGGCCTTCCATCCTTGAAATTATGTGCTGTGGTCAGACTGGGTGAAAGCATATGACATGTGCAGCTTTTCCACCATCCTTTCTGAAGAAGAAAGTCAATCAAATATTTCCCCAACTGAACTTGTCTGTATCCTTCCTCTTTTCCTAATAGATAACATTTACAAATAGACTAAGGTGGGTGTAGTGGCTAATGCCTGTAATCCCAGGACTCTAGGAAGCTGCAGTGGGTGGGTTGCTTCAGCTCAGTAGTCTAAGACCAATCTGAGCAAGACCTCATAAAGAGATGAGGTCTTTTTAGTTGTGGCAAGTGCCTGTAGTCCCCAGCTACTTGGGAAACTGAGGCAAAAGGATTACTTGGGCCTAAGAGTTTGAGGTTGCTGTGAGCTATGATACCATAGCACTCTAGCATGGGGCAACAGAGTAAGACTCTGTCTCAAAAAGGTAAAATAAATAAATAAAAATATACTAAAGTAACAATAAAGAATTAGACTTTAGTAAACAAGCCACAAATTGGATATGGCCTCTGCCCTATAAAATAAAACCATTGTATATTTTTTTTCCACACAGGCATTTGGTACAATAGCTATTCAGTTAGCACACCATAGGGGAGCCAAGGTGATTTCAACAGCATGCAGCCTGGAAGACAAGCAGTTCCTTGAAAGACTTAGGCCTTCTATAGGTGGGTAATATTATTTAACAGACTTTAAAATACGTAATTTTGAAGGGAAATCACTTTAAAAACTGTACTTAGAAAATAAAGTACAAAATCCCCCCAAATGTACTTGGTGGCCAGGTGCAGTGGCTCACACTTGTAATCCTAGTACTCTGGGAGGCCGAGGTGGGTAGATCACCTGAGCTCAGGAGACCAGCCTGAGCAAAAGAGAGCCCATTTCTACTAAAAATAGAAAAACTGGCCAGGTATTGTGGCAGGCACCTATAGTCCCCAGCTACTGAAGAGGCTGAGTGAGACAGGAGGATCAGTCACTTGAGCCCCAGGGTTTGATGTTGCTGTGAACTATGATGACACTACGCTCTACCCAGGGTGACAGAATGACTTGAGACTGTCACAAAAAAAATAAAAAATAATAAAATGGACCTGGTATCTGTGGCTGAGTCCAAATTTACTTAAATGATGGTTTTAATTTTACTTATTTTTTATAAACTTAACATCTTTCAGTGTTATTTTCTTCTTTCTTCCACTGTCATCAGCAACTTGTCCAATTTTGAATTAGGTGAACTTTGATACAACTTAGAAATACCCAATGCCCCTTTGGTTTTATTAGTAGATCAATATATTTTTGCACCCTTTCGTATGTTTCTCAACCTCTTTTACCTTGTGATATACCTATAATGTTATCTACTTTCTGTAATAGACTAGGCCGGGAGGTGATCCACTTACACAAACACACAGGTCATCAGAACGTAGTTTATGATGAATAAGACATGGTTGAGGCTAGTGAACTCTTAAAAAGAGTGAACCTAGGGCAGCGCCCATGGCTCAGTGGGTAGGGCACCGGCCCCATATACCAAGGGTGGCAGGTTCAAACGCTGCCCTGGCTGAACTGCAACAAAAATATAGCCGGGCGTTGTGGCAGGCACCTGTAGTCCCAGCTACTCGGGAGACTGAGGCAAGAGAATTGCCTAACCCCAGGAGTTGGGGGTTGCTGTGAGTTGTGACACCATAGCACTGTACCAAGGGCAATAAAGTGAGACTTTGTCTGTACAAAAAAAAAAAAAAACAGAGTATACCTATCCAAACAGCAATGAATAGGGAGAGGAGGAAGAAAATAAAGACTAAAAATAATGTAAAAGGAGAAGAGAAAGATAGGAACAGAAAAACTTTACAAATGAAGAACAATGAAAAGAAAGAGAGGAAATGAAGGGCAGACAGGAGGGAAAGTAACAGTTTTTTGAGGTTAATTTGGATGTTACTTCCTGAAATCCTAAATTACTCTAGGTTGGCCAACAGCATCTCAGAGAATGTAACTAGTCTGTCAAGGATACACAACTAAGGACTGGAAGGAGATTTGAACCCAGGCCTATCATTAAAACCTATATTATTTCTATTATTACATTATGCTTCTGGCAGAGATAAACAAGAAATGAAAGGAAGATAATACACAGACTGGAAAAAGGAGAAAAGAAAGAAAAAGATTTGAAAATAGAATGCAGAAAGAGAGCATTCTTTTTTTTTTTTTAAGAGACACTCTCACTTTATTGCCCTCGGTAGAGTGCTGTGGCGTCACAGCTCACAGCAACCTCCAATTCCTGTGCTTAGGTGATTCTCTTGCCTCAGCCTCCCCAGTAGCTGGAACTACCCACCCCCGCCACAATGCCCAGCTATTTTTTTGTTGAAGTTTGGCTGGGGCCAGGTTTGAACCGGCCACCCTCAGTATATGGAGCTGGCGCCCTACTCACTGAGCCAAAGGCACCATCTGAAAGAGAGCATTCTTATTAAATGGTCTTGCTGAAGGGAAAGTTTATTTGTTCATTCTGCCCTTCTTGAATTTCTTCAGACCCTTGCCCTTGTGGCCTCTCTGTCCTTTCTCTTCCCCCAAATCCTAATTACTGTTGTGCTGCACCTCTAATCTGAGCAACACTGAGAATAATTCTCTTCAACAGAAAGATGTTAAACAGTACAAAAAGGAAATACAAACATGTCTTATTTGCCAGTTCAAAACTCTGAGGTTTTTTTATGTAATTTAGTAAATAATTTCTATTCTATTAATATAATTATTCTATTAATATAATGCTTTAAAGCAGGCATCCTCAAACTTTTTAAACAGGGGGCCAATTCACTGTCCCTCAGACCGTTGAAGGGCCGGATTATAGTTTAAAAAAAAACACTGAACAAATTCCTATGCACACTGCACATATCTTATTTTGAAGTAAAAAACAAAATGGGAACAAATACAATTCACACCACCTCATGTGGCCTGTGGGCCCCAGTTTGAGGACCCCTGCTTTAAAGCAACTGGTTAAAATTAGTTTAATTTTTATTAACTCTGCTAAAAATCCTCATTTTTCTCTTCCTTACCTTCATAATTTTTCTTCATTTAGAAGAACAAGGGAGGATGTGGAAGGCATTTTTATGTCTGAGAAAGGATTAAATAGCTTCTCATTAAATATTGCATGAGTAGAGATGATCCTTGACTTAACAGTGTTTCAACTTAAGACTTTTTTACTGTACAACAGGTTTAAATGTGGTATTAAATGCCTTTTTTACTTAGGAATTCATTTTAACTTATGGTGGGATATAACCATTAAGTTGTGAAGCATCTGTATATTTTGTACTTTTTAGCTCTAAATGCTATTAAAATATAAGCGTACTTAAGAAACTGCTTAATCTTCCAATTCATGGCTCGGTGCCTGCAGCTCAAGCAGCTAAGGCGCCAGCCACATACACCTGAGCTGGCGGGTTCGAATCCAGCCTGGGCTGGCCAAACAACAATGACAACTACAACCAAAAAATAGCCGATGTTGTGGCAGGTGCCTGTAGTCCCAGCTATTTGGGAGGCTGAGGCAAGAGAATCACTTAAGCCCAGGAATTGGAGGTTACTGTGAGCTATGATGCTACGGCACTCTACCCAGGGCAACAGCTTGAGGCTCTGTCTCAAAAAAAAAAAAAAGATCTTCCAATTCATGTCTTAGTATGTGTATGTACACACCCCTCTGTGTTTTCAGATTCTCAGTTCTGACTACATATCCTATAAATATAGAAAATACTCCTATGTGTCAACAGACTACCCTTGGATCACCTTAACAGGAAAATGTTTACATTTTTTATTTTATTTACTAGTCCCTCATTTGGATTGATCTTTACCAATATTGAGTTAGATGAGAAAAAAGTATAATTTGAATTGACTTTTTCCCCTTCAAATTCAATAACTGTTTGAATTGCTTAACTCATCTCAGAGAATGGATATTTGCTCTTCTTTTTCTTCTTACTAGATTTCTTTGTGTTATTTATTTAGAGAACAATACAATTGCCTGACTTCTTATCTTTACAGCCCGAGTGATTGATGTATCTAATGGTAAAGTCCATGTTGCTGAAAGCTGTTTGGAAGAAACAGGTGGCCTAGGAGTAGATATTGTCCTAGATGCTGGAGGTGGGCACCTTATGAAATCAATAGCCTATATGATCAGGGAATAATTAGTAATGCACTTATTAATGAATTTGGATGTTTAGTGCAGGGTTTTCTTTTATCATTATTATTATTTTAGATTACTATGAGGGTACAAACAATTAGGTTACATTTGTTCACGTTAGGTAAAGTCCAAATTGTAGTTCAGCCTTCACCCAGGTGGTATGCCATATACCTTTTAGTTTTGGGTTTTCTTTTTAACTAAAGACTTATTTCATTTTTTATTTATTTATTTATTTATTTATTTATTTATTTATTTTGGAGGCAGAGTCTCACTCAGTCGCCTTGGGTTTGAGTGCCATGTTGTCCTAGCTTACAGCAACTTTAAATTGTTGAGCTCAAGTGATTCTGTTGCCTCAGCCTCCTAAGTAGCTGGGACTATAGGCACCTGCCACCAATGCCTGGCTATTTTTTAAAGACGGGGCCTCACTCTTGCTCAGGCTGGTTTAAACTCCTGAGCTCAAGCAACCTTGGCCTCCCAGAGTGTTATGATTACAGGCGTGAGCCACCACACCTGGTCCTAAACTTATTTTAAATGGAGCATCTTCCCTTTACTCCTGTAGTAAGCGCTGTCTCTCTGTAAGAAAAAACATAGTTGCCCTTTAAAACATAGACACTGCCTCGGCACCTATGGCTTAAGCGGCTAGGGCGACAGCCACATACACTGGTGCTGGCAGGTTTGAATCCAGCCCGGGCCTGCCAAACAACAATAACAACTACAACCAAAAAAAACTAGGCGGGCATTGTGGCAGGCGCTTGTAGTCTCAGCTACTTGGGAGGCTGAGGCAAAAAGAATCACTTAAGCCCAAGAGTCTGAGGTTGCTGTGAGAGCTGTGATGCCACAGCACTCTACCAAGGGCGACATTTTGAGACTCTGTCTTAAAAATAAATTAATAAATAAAATAATAAAACACAGACACTGCAATTCGAGTAACAAATGACATATCTCTATAAAGAAACCTATAAATATGATCTTCTTTAGTGATTCCAAGATAATATACATTATCATTCAAATGCTTATATACAGCTGCCCTCTAGTGAATGGTTGACTTCTGCAGTCTCTATTTGGAACATGTACAGAAGTTTGTTCTAGTTTCACTTTTCTTGAACATTTTTAAGTTACCAGTATCTATTTTAACATTTAGGTAACACTTAGTTACTTACTGAAAACACTAAGGTAATACCATTGCTCCTAAAGGATAGGTTTTTTTATATTTGTACTGTGCTTTTATCTTTTATCTCTAAAATGAGAAGGGATAAATATGTCTTTGACTATATGTAATTTTTTAAAACAGTATTTTCCAGATTTGAAATCAGCTGAGAGAAAATTCTTTCAGTAAAAATAAATGTATATTTTAAAAAAATAAAATAAAAAATAAATGTATATTTCATTGACACTATTTTTTCAAATCAACATTTCAGTAATTATACAAAATTATCTTGACTGTCTATGGTCTGAAACTCCTGGGCCCAAGCTCCCCTCCTGCCTCAGCCTTCCAAGTGGCTGGGTCTCGCTAATCTTTACTATCTTGAGTCTGAGTTTTTTAATCAAAATCAACTCATCCCAATATATAAAGCCATCAACATTAGGATTAAAAAATCAGACTTAGTTATGTGTTATGTTGGCCTGCCTGGTTTTCAAATAAAGACAGATATTTTAGTCTTTATATATTTCATTCATTTACTTAAATATAAAGTTAATTCGAGAGTAAATTTAATGTTTTACAAACAATTAGGTTACATTTGTTAGGTAAAGTTTTAATGCAAAGGGTACATTTTTAAGGTATCTGAATGTACTTTTTCTAATGTTGCCTTTTTCTAAGACAAATGCTTCTTCACTCCTGCATTAAAGTAAAAGGCCAGGTGTAGTGGCTTATTGCCTATAGTTCTAGCACTTTTGGAGGCTAAGGTGGAAGGTTGCTTGAGCTCAGGAGTTGAAAATCAGACTGAACAAGAGCAAGACCCTATATCTACAAAAAATAGAAAAATTAGCTGGGCAGGATGGCACATGCCTGCAGTCCCAGCCACCTGGGAGGCTGAGGCAGGAGGATCACTTGAACCCAGGAGTTTGAGGTTGCTGCAAGCTAGGCTGAGGCCACTGCACTGTAGCCAGGGCAACAGAGCGATTCTCTGTCAAAGAGAAGAGAAGAAAGGAGAGGGCAGGAAAGGAGAGGAAAGGGAAAGGATAGGAGAGGGGGAGGACAGGAGAGGAAAGGGAAAGAAAGAAAAGAAAAGAAAAAGAAAGAGAGAGGGAGGAGAAATGAGGAAGGAAAGGAAGGAAAAGGAAATGAAAGAAAGGAACAACTGGGCATGGTGGAAGGCTGAGATGGAAGATCACTTGAGTCAGTGCTAGCCTGGGGCAACATAGCATGACCTATTTCTAAGTAAAAATTTTAAAAAGTAAAAAAGAATTTATGTGAATAATACATTTCGATCAAATTATTATATATTTCTTCTCTTTTAACCATTATCTTACAAGTGAGATTGTATAGTACAGATGATGAACCAGCTGTAAAATTACAATCACTACCACATAAACATGATATTATCACACTTCTTGGTGTTGGAGGCCACTGGATAACAACAGAAGAAAACCTTCAGGTACTGTCAGAAACAATAAAGCATTACTATGACTACTATTACACAAAAAGAGTGTAACTAACAATAATGTCAAAGTCTTTTGAGGCAAAGTATGGCTAGCTTATAAATTTTGAATTATGTCCTGTATTTAAACAAATGTAGCTTTTTCTTTTTCCGTTTCAGTTACATGTTGGTCAGAATGTTAGAATACCACCTAATAGAGAAGTTCTTTCGATGAGAATGAATTATAGTTTTATTTAATGATTCAGAAGTAGTGACTTAATTTTTATTAGTGTTTTAAACTTTTTTCCTTAGTAATAAATATAATTGATATGTACTTAGAAAAACATTTCTGTATAAAATTATCACAATTTCCTAATTATTCAAATTAGAACTACTATATTATATGTGTACAGGTACCTCTCAACGTTGTATTTTTCAACAGAATTCTAATAAATATTTATTTCATGGCTGATAGGCAAATACCATAGTTCTCATATACCAGTTGGCATTTTTCTAAAGTCCTCATGAAAGTGACTGGTAAGTAGTAGCCAGAAAAGACTAACATGCCCTACCATTTAATCACCAGGATTCTAGGTAGAGCCGATTCTGCCATATACATATCACCTTGCTTTCATCACTCCGAACCATCAAATAGAAAACATTATACTTTATATATTGTTACTAATTAAAGTTTGTATGCTGATTATTTGTTACTTGGACATTGTCTAATTTGAGAAGTTTTCCTGTCTCAAGATATCAATCATCCTTCTGCCCTTTAATTCACAGTAATTGATCGGTCTTTGTTTATTCTATCCAAGTTGGATCCTCCAGATAGCCATTGCCTTTTCCTCAAGGGAGCAACAGTGGCTTTCCTTAATGATGAAGTTTGGAATTTGTCAAATGCACAACAGGGAAAATATCTTTATATCCTTTATCTACTTTAGTTTCTGCCTTGAAATTTACCTTATACTCTACTAATAAGTTCTTTCATTATGCCCATAGGAAATAATAATAGAAGTTAACTTTTATTGTGTATGGCAATGTTTTAAATGCCTTACAAGTATTAATTCATTTAAACATTAAAACAAGCCTTTCAGATGTAAGTATAATACTATCATTATCTCTGTTTCATAAGTGAAAAAACAGAAACATAGACAAGTTAATGTATGTCTAAGGATAGAGCAAGTGACAGAAAATCATATCCAGGCAGTCTCACTTCTGTCCAAATAGGAGAAAAACCATAAGACAAATGGAAGATTTTCTTTTGTTATTTGTATGACCTGACATTATGGAAATAACATGTTACCTTGAATGGTTGCATATTTCTATGATGGTGGCATTGCACAAAACACTTCAGAATACTATCTAAATTAAAGAGTTTGTGGGTGTTTTATACATATCAGTGCTAAGAAATCTTCAACAAATAAAGATGGGTTTTCTTGTTTTGTTGTTTTTTGTTGTTGTTTTTTTGAGAGTCTCACTTTATCACCCTCGGTAGAGTGCCATTACATCATAGCAACCTCCAGCTCTTGGGCTTAGGAGATTCTCTTGCCTCAGCCTCCCGAGTAGCTGGGACTACAGGCGCCTGCCACAATGCCCAGCTATTTTTTTTGTTGTTGCAGTTTGGCCGGGGTCTTGCTATCCTACCCAGGCTAGATTGCAGCAGCTAGGTCGTTGCTCAGTGTAATTCTGTAATCTTGAACTCTTAGGCTCAAGAGATCGTCCCACCTACTTGGGTAGAAGTAGCTGGGACTATAGGTGTGCATGTTTTTTTTCTTTTTCCCCAATTTTTTTTTTTTTGTAGAGAAGGGGTCTTTATATGTTGCTCAGACTGGTCTTCAACTCCTGTTTTCAAACAATCCTCCTACCTCATGATTTTTAAAAACAGATGTCATTCAGAACTAAATCTGATAAACAAAGCCAAATCATTCCAGTTTGCTAAAACTAATGAAAGTTTTCCTGTGAGGAAAACTAAAAATAAATCTAAAAACAAAAGTCAAAACCTTTTTAGAGCAGTGTCAAGTTAAGAATTTTTTTAATTTCTAAAATGAGTATTTTAAAGGCAGCTGTACTTGGTAAAGTTTTCATATATTGAATAAAAAATAAGACCTCATACTCATTAGAGTATATGTGTGTATGAAGAAAGAGCTTTATATAGCCTTACATTTGTCACCACTGAATATCATACTTTACTCACATTTGGTAAATGTGTGGTTACTGGTACATATATGATATGTATAAAGTTAGCCCTATATAGGAGGAGTGACACTGAATTCAAAACTTTAAATGGTAGCATATAATTAGGATATTGCATGTGTTGAGTTTTTTCTTTCTTTTTTTTTTTTTTTTTTGAGACAGAGTCTCACTTTGGTAGTGCTGTAGCATCACAGCTCACAGCAACCTCTAACTCTTGGGCTTAAGTGATTTTCTTGCCTCAGCCTCCCAAGTCGCTGGAACTACAGGTCCCCGCCACAACGCCCAGCTATTTTTTTGTTGCAGTTGTCGTTGTTTAGGAGGCCTGGGTCGAGTTCAAACCCACCAGCCATGGTATACATTGTCAGCGCCCTAACCACTGAGTTCCAGGCACCGACCCCATGTGTTGAGTTTTAAGGAGATTTCAAAAACCCTTCATGTAGTAAATATATGAGTTTAAAGCATTTCTGATTAAATATTTTCTGATTAAATTTGGAAAATACACTTTTACCTGTCAAAAAGAATTTTTAATTTCATTTTTAAGAAATTCAAATGTCCAATAACATTGTATTTATCAAGAATAGTGAGTTGCTGCAATAAAGAACACCATAATGCTATTAAAAATAACATTAGTTAGCATGTTTTTTGGTTTTTTTAGAGACAGTCACTTTGTCACCCTTGGTAGAGTGTCATGGTGTCATAGCTCACAGCAACCTCAAACACTTTTGGCTCAAGGGATTCTCTTGCCTCAGCCTCCCAAGTAGCTGAGACTACAGGCGCCCGCCACAACTCCTGGCTATTTAATTTAGAGACAATGTCTTACCCTGGCTCAGGCTGATCTCAAACCTGTGACCTTAGGCAATCCACTCGCCTTGGCCTCCAGAGTGCTAGGATTACAGGCATGGGCCTTGGCCCACTTAGCATGTTAACATGTGTTGGATCTCACATGTTAAAAGCTAGACTGACTACTTCCCCTGTGTTGTATAACTTATTTATCTCAAACGCCATCTATGACAGTGTGATTTAACCTATTTGTCAAATCCCTGGACCAGATTGAAACATGTTTATATGAAATAATGTTACACTTTCCATGTCAGAAGTACATGCTATATTTTCTCTCATGACACATATACACAAGTGGCAATTTCATTAACAGAAGTAGAAAGAGATCTTGCAGAGATGTGAATAAGTGAATTAATATTCCTTAGGTCCTTTTTCCATTTTTAAAATGACTTATTTTATTTATTTATTTTTTTGAGACAGAGCCTCAAGTTATCACCCTGGGTAGAGCACTGTGGCATCATAGCTCACAGCAACCTCAAACTCCTGGGCTCAAGTGATTCTCCTGCCTCCGCCTTCCAAATAGCTGGGACTAACAGACGCCCGCCACAACGCCCAGCTATTTTTGGTTGCAGCCTTCATTATTGTTTGGCGGGCCCGGGCTGGATTCGAACCTGCCAGCTCAGGTGTATGAGGCTGGTACCTTTGCCGCTTGAGCCACAGGCGCCGAGCCTGACTTATCAATTTTTTAATTTACATTTTCTGTAATCTTAAATTGGATTTTAGTTCTCACTTCTTATACAAATCCCCTTCAGTTTATACATAAGCTAGTTGGTGCTTAGACATCTGCTTCTTACTCTGTGATTCTAAGCCATAAATAATAAACCATACCAGCGATTATGTAGATTCACAATTCCAATGTTGTAATTTCAATTAAATTATCAAGATAGATTTTTTTCTTAATTTTTACATCATTTTCTGATTTTGTTAGTGACATTATAGTCATGCCTCTATATCTACAGATGCAACATGTTAGATTCAACCAACCAAAGATAAAAAATATTCAGAAATACCAATATAGACTGTAGTCCTATCCTACTTGGGAAGCAGAGGTGGGAGGATTGCTTGAACCCAGGAGTTTGAGGCCACAGTAAGCCATGATCATGTCTTTGCACTCCAGCCTGCATGAAAGAGACGCTGTCTCTAGCAAAAAAAAAAAAAGTACAATAAAAAATAATACAGTATAATAACTTTACATAGAATTTATATTTCATTAGGTATTATAAGTAATCTAGAAGTGATTTAAAGAGGATGGGCATAAGTTATACACAAACACTATGCCATTTTTCTAATGGTGTATCCACAGAGTTTTACATTCTTAGGAGTCCTAGAGCCAATCCCTTATCAATGCCAAGGACAACTGCATGTTGTATACACACAAAATTTATTAACTTTCCTACAAATTTTGAGCTTATTATCAACCAGATTAGTGAATAAATGTAAATGTGAAGTAAAGGTTAAAATCGTTTTGAACTACAAATGCCATGTGTACTGTAGAAATGAAAACTAGGCACTCTTCTAATACCATCCATTTGGTTAATGGTAGTTATCATTTAGGACAGGTGTTAGACTTGCTGCCCTCATTACTCACCCTTAGTAATTTAGGCTCTATTATACCACCAGCTCTCTCAAATCATTTCAAAACATCTCTCAAATGCTTTAGAGGTAAATTTGACAGCGTGCAGAATTACTGCAACTAAACATTTTGAATCTCTAAGAGCAAAAACTTCAGTAATAAAGTGACTTGCCTTACATCTTCCACTTATTGAACAGTTTTATTTAATCCTCTCTCCTTTGCATTGGCACCTTAACAATCCTTCCAGCTACGTATCTTAAAAGATGTGATGGAGAAGTTATCAAATGGTGTTTTTAGGTATGCTAAAGTAACCAAATCATTGTGTTTATCTTTTTATTCTTTTTTCCATTTTGTTTCAGTTCTCACATTTTTGTTTTGTTTCAGTTCAGTACCTGTTGTCTCCATATTTTACTATTTAGTTTAGATAAATAGCTGCTGTTCTTTACTATTGTCAAAGTGTATCTGGTGGTACACCAATTAGTATTCCCAGAGACAGAAGAAGCTTGAGTTTTCCTTACTCCATTCCATATTGCACCTCACTGGGTTTCCTCATCACTCCTCCCAAAGCAAAGAACAATGGCTCCTAGCTTTAAAAGAGGAAAAAGTACGCTTTTTTTTTTTTTTTAAGTAGGATCTGTTCATCACTTTCAAAAGAGGGAATAAAGTGAGTGTTTTCTCTTCAAAACTTAATCACTTTTAACAGTAGAAAAACTTATAAATACTTGAATTATTTAAAGTAACAGAACTGACAATAACAATTGTCATCTACTACCCTTTAATTTCTACTCATCTTTAACTAGACCTGACATTTCTAATAATTTCCTTCTTCCTTAGACCTCATATGGATGAAGCCATTCCACTGTACGAGGCAAAAGTTTCCATGGAAATTGTTCAGAAAAATCAAGGAAGAAAAAAGCAAGTTGTTCAATTTTAATATTCTTCTTTCTCTGACCTCAGTTGGATGAACCTAT